>NDXZ01019812.1:1174-27823 GCA_003055125.1 Paykullia maculata
AGGCCACCTGATATATATTCGCCTTGAATTTACCCTTTAAAAAAAACCAATTGTCTTAACAGATAAAAAAAAATCGGTAAAAACAAAAAAAAATATTTTTATAAATTTAATTAATATTTTATCAAGTTTTTGTAAAATTAAAAGAAATTATAATTAAAAAACCAAAAGACCAACAAGTTTTTATAAACATTTTAAACTGACCTTAATTTATTTTGACTTTTACACGCCACTGAGTTAGTTTTTAAATACAACAATAACAATAACAATAACCTATAACAAATAAAAATAACTTTATTCGTGTTTGTCTCATGCTTTAATAAAAAAAGTTTATTTTTTCTTTGCCCAAAGCTATTAATATTTGTGTATAAATCAGATATAAGTTTTTATATGCGAGTAGTCAAGAAGTTCGTTAGAAATATATTTCTTGTATTACTTTTTACCTTAAAATAAACAAATGTCATGAATAAACATTGATAAAAATAGATTAAGTTTTATTTTTGGTTTGTTAGCAAAACACATTAATAAACCTTCCAATGAATTTCATTTTTTGTTTTTTCATGTTGATTAAATTCGCATTAATTGTGGCGGCTTCGTGGCTGTGTTTCAACATTCGCAATCAATGAAGGTTTATTACTGAAATTTTATGTTTATGACATAATTTATTACGTAAAAATTTATTATTAAAATATGGTTTGTATTACAACAGCAAAATATTTGACACGCCGCACAATGATATCGGTAGCAAGAAAAAGTATTTCAAGATTTGAATGATTAAATAAATTTTTACAAAATATAAGAAGAAATAAATTTTTTGCAGATTTAAAATTAAAACTATATTTGTTGTTTATATAATTAAAAAAATATTTGATTATAAAATCTATGTTACGCACTCGTCAAAGAAAATCAATCTTTTTAATGATTCTAAGGCTTTTTTGATATTTAATGGGTTTTAAAAGACAACTTTAGATTAACAACTTAAGGATTTTTGTTAGGTTTCATAGTAGGTGTCACCATTTTTTTGGGTTACATTTGATTTTAACAGGTTCTTTATTTTATCAGCCCCCATACAAATGTGCCGACTAAATTGAAATCTTCCATTTATAACTTACTAAAAAATATTTGTATAGAAATTCGCTTACCCCAGTCTAGTCTGTCTATTGCTAATCCAATTATCTACTTCAGAAAGTCAAATTAAGAGTTATATAAATAAGGAATCAAAATAATTATATTTTTTCTATTAAGGTCGCAAAAGTCGAATATTATTGTCATCCTTTAATCAGGGAAATCTCCTAAATGCTTTAAAATCTAAAGGGGATATCGAAATCAATTAAAATATAAAACAAAACGTTCCAATCCATTTTGTGGTGATACCATTATTTTATCTGTAATGGTGTAGGATATACATTATATTTTTGGACTTGAGTGGCTTTAACTTTTTTAGCTGCTTTTTTATTCTGGTTTTGGCTACAAGAAATTTATAACAATCGCAGGCACATGATTTGAAAAAAAAATGTAAATTAGGGGTTTAACTTTTTAGCCGTAAAATGTACTGGTGCGAGCAATTTTATTCTTTACTAATCGAATGCTTTCTAAGGAAGAACAAATTTATAAAAAATAATACAAAAAGATTTAACATATTTATACACGCAAAGAAAAACATGGTTAAGCATGATCACGGAGCATGATCACAGAATAGTTCAAAAATGCTATGGTGACTGAAATCATCTTCATGATTTTTACAAACATATTATGACTGTAGTCTTCAACACTTACATCTTTTTGACAATCATATAAACAATTTCAGTTATAGAATATTAAAATTCTGTAACTATACTCAACCATATTTTTTTTCTGGGTGTAAATTTAATTGAAAAAAATTGATTTCCTGATTATTTTTAATAATCTGAATATCATATTAATGGCCAAATAATAAAAAAATTCAGTCATATTTTTTATGTTATGTGTTTTAAAAGAATTATTAATAAAAAAACCAAACCTTTAAGATGAAGTAAGTCGTAAATTATTTGATCACTCTGTATATTTTTTGGATTCCTTTTTTATGTAAAAGTATGCACCTTTGTACCTTAAATGTAACAGACACTATTTATAATTTAAACTTTCAACACAATTAGTAATCAATTAAGCAATTGATAAATTGTGAAACCATTAAAAAAATTAATAGTCTTTAATAAAAACTACCAGGCATAAATAAATAAACAAAAACCATTTGCCCTATGTACTATTTCACACATATACTTTATGCTTCCTATTTAATTTGAATTCACTGTAAATTCTTTTAAGTTATTTCAGTAACTTAAGCATTTTCTTTGCAAAACTTTTTATGATTTATTAAATGGCAGCATAAACGTTATACCAAATTTATTTTTTTTATTTTTCAAAAGTTGCAAAAAGATATGCCCCTATTATTTCTACACTGACTTATTGCTCTATTTTCCTACTTAAATTTGTGATTGTTATTTTAATTGTAATTATGGATTAATAATGATTTTTATAACATTCCCTTCAAAGAAACAAAAATTTAATTTTAATATTATTCCGGTTTGTTTTATTAATAACAAATGTTAATAATGAGAAATACATACTCACACATGCCTCTCGCATACATTAACATTACATGAACATTACACAATTCTGATTTAAATTTATATTTAAGGCAAATTTAATGTGTTTTTTTTTAAATCAATTATTAACTAACCTCAAACATAAAAGACATTAGGATTATCATCATTATCGTCTTTGTTACTTTAAGTACATAAAACGTAGATAATAATAAAAAGTCATATTCGAAATTATTTAATACATCTGTGTGCTTAATACTGCCTCATACTTAAATACAAAATTTTGTTTTATGTTCATACACATAACTATAAGTATAAACAATAAAACCACATTTTAGTAAATATAAAGTAAGAAATTAATTTTTTTCTTTATTTAATGACAGAAAACTTTAGAATTTCTTTGCGTGTATGAATACAAGAAGTACACTTGTGTATGCTTTTGTGTAAAAATATAAAATTTTTCTCTTAAAAAAAATTTTTTTTAAGTAAAGGGCTGCAAAAAACCGCAAAAAGTGCTTCTAAAGCAGAGGTGCTCATAACTAAAATTGCGATTGTATTGGTGAGAGAGTTTCCCAACAAATACAAATCAACCGTTTGAAATATGATGCTGCATTATATTTCTTAAGGTAAAATTTTATACATTCGAACTTTAAAACAAAATGTTTAAATTGCCATTGCACATGGTTTGATTCAATAAAAGGAGAAAAATAAATGACCATTTCTGATAAATAATTTAATAAACATATTTTTGATAAAATTTTGCAAAAACTAAATTATATAAATAAGTGTATTACTTAATTTGAGGGATCAGTAAAATAAGTAATTAGCAAAAAGCAAATAAATTTCGAATGTGTTAATTTTATCTATTTGAAATGAAACACTTTGGTTTGCTGGGAAGCATTCCTAAAATAAATAAAAAGCATCCACTTCATGTGGATGCTCATCAACGACTAAATGAAAGAGCATAAGAATATGTGTGAGGTTGTCTCCGCACAATTGTAGTACCGAAACAATGGCATCAGATCTTGTGTTTGTTTTACTTCGTAAAACAAACTAATATCCAATAAAAGCATTAAAAAACAAAGAAGTAAAAATGTTGATTAATAAAAAAATGGATCTTATTTAACTGTGAGGAAGAATGAAGAAGACAGCTTTTTAAAATAAGTTCCAGGGAATTGGACATATATGATCATCAGCAAACAATTCACGTAAATCTACGTTGCATTTTTTGAAAAAAAAATACTCAAAATACAATTTGTTTCCACACAAACACAATGCACACAATGGACATGCACAATCAAGCATTCAAACCACATTCATATAACAGAAAGAAACTCCCAACAAAAATTTTATAAAAACGAAAAATAATCACAATAAAATTAAAAAAATCTTCTGTTGAGGTTAAGGTACATTTTCGGAAAAATTATTTTTAGGACTCTAACGTAAAGATGGACTTACTCATTGTGTCCAGCCAAAATTTTTATCCGGAAAATTTTTTTTTTTATATTGAGTTTGACGGAAATGAGAGACAAATATTTTTTCTCGAACAACTCTCAGTTTGAATTGGTTTAATTTTAATTTTTGTCTAGACAAAATTGAACTGAGTTGCCACTAACTTAATTGTTTCAAAGAAAGTTGAATTTAGTCGCCAAATCGGGTAGCAAAATGTTAAATAAATTCAAATGTAATATGCCGTGTTTACGTATGTATGTATGTATGAATTTGATGTGGTAGCTTTGATTTTCGGGACAAATGTTTCAAAACGAGTGAATCGTGCTGCAGAAAACTCTCAGTTAAAAAATTTTTGTCCGAAACAAGTGGGTAAATCCATAAATATCTATTAAGAAAATATTTTCATTTTGGACTATATGCATAACTAAAAGTTAACAGATAATATAATTGCTGCTGCAAGAATCAGGTTTAATAATTTTCAAACCAATGATCAACATTATTTTAAAATGGGTCTTAAAGTGCTCCTATGCCAAAATCTATTACATTTTGGCTAAACGCTTTTAAAAATTTTTTAAAAATATTGTGTGCATATGTAGTGTCTTGTATCGTTTTCTGCTTTATACATATGTATGTATGTATGTATATAAGCATAAAAAATATTTTTTATCGAGAGAAAAAAAAAATTAAGCATATTGCTGATAAGCAAACCAAAAAAAATATTGAATAATATATTGAAGAGCTTTTGGCTTTAAGATGACTCTAAGCGTGATAAGAGGTTAAACAAAATATAAAAAAAAATTATTCCAAATATGGGCCACTTTTTTAGGTGTCAAACAAATTTTGCCAAGCTAATATACATACATACGTACATACATACATACATATGTAGAAAAACATATCGGATTTTATTTCAAATAGCGAACTCAAACATTTAAGGGTTTCCCTTTATTAGAAGTTTGTCGAAAATTTTCCATAACTAGCAAATTTCCAAGAAATATTTTAATAATAATGTAAAAATGAACGTTTTTCTATTAAAAGAATTCTCTATTCTAGTATTTTAAAAAAAACTAGGAAATTTTTTTATTATCGAAAAAGTATACTTGTGGAAAACTTTTGATTATTTCTATATTCGAAACTTTTGGTTTTGTGAGAAATTAACGGCTAAATCTTACTAAAGGGAAGTCTGTCAAAATATTTTTTAATAAAAGGAACAATTTTTGGTAGATTTTTTGCTCTGATAGAAGAACTAATATCGACTTTTAAAGTATTGGGTTGTTATATATCATTCAAAATAAACGTTCCTAAATATCCTCTAGATTTCTTGCCATAAAATCTGGAAGCCATTTGCAACAAACATGCAGGTCATTTGCAATATGGAAAACGGTTTAAGAGCAAAAGTTCTCTTTAAAAAAAGAACGTTTGCATTAATTGTTTTAAAATCCAAAGCGAAAATGTTCTCAACATTTGTTCATTTTAAAGGGTTCAACCTACTCTACTCCACATGAATTTAAAACGTTTATCTATTTTTTTCTCTTTTTTATTAAATGTGCATGAGTTGATGTGGTCTTTTTTGATATAACAACTTCAGTGCAAAAAAATTATTTTTCTTTCTATTTTTTGTAAATTACAAACATTTAAATTGATGATATTTTAGATTTGTTTGATTTTTTTTTTTTTTGTTTTGCTGAAATTGCTTCTTTTTGATTTATCAACTGAAAACCTAACAGAAATCAAAACACAAGATTAAGTATTTTATTTAGACATTATTAATGTCGAAAAAAAACTTTTTTATTAATTTTAAAATTAAAAAAAAACGTCCTTTCGAGAAATACAACAAATAAATCAACCAGAAAATGGATTGTGCTATTGACAAATAAAATGCAATAAATTTGAAAATTTCAATTGATGGGTAAAAAATATATTTTTCTGTTAAGACCTTAACAATAAATGGTTGTATTGTTACAAAAGAACAAAAGTTTAAAAAAATTAAATTTTTTGTAAATTTTAAATATTTTGTTTAAATCAGATCTTGACCTACTTTTGGTAAATATTTGTTGCTACAGGACTTGGCCTTGATAAAAAGACATTAACAGTTTTGTGTATAGAAATAAACAAAATTTTTAATATATGTAGCGTCTATAAACAAAGTTTCTTTTATTATTGGAAATTAAGTTTGGCAAATCATAATTATTTGAAGTATTGTATTTTCTAGGGAAGATTTTTTTTTCTTTTTTGTTTATTTCCATTTTTCTAAATTTTCTGTAATTTTTAAAAATAAATCATGAACAATTTGAATATAGTTTTATTTTATTTAAATTTGAACAGAAAGTTTTTTTTTGGTTTTTGCCTGGACAAATCTTCTCAACGTATTCAATATAGTATCATTTCGAAAGCCTTTTTTAAACTTATTATATTCTAAATATTTTTCAAAATAAAAAAGAGGCTAAAGAAACCCTTAGTTATCGAATTATTTCTATAAAAAAAATATATTAAAAGCTTAAAATTAAAATTCCAAAACTTCAACAATATTCTAAACATAAATTTTAATTTATATATTTCCAGCCAATTTTCCTAATTTTAAATTAGTTTTATTTTTCGTAGAATATTAAAGGATAATTAATTTATTAAAATTATTAATTATTTCCTGCACTAAAATTTAATTAACTAAAATTTCCTAGTACAAAGCCAATTAAAAACTCATTTACAAATAAATTTTCACATGATTTTTGTTTTCCAATCACTAAAAGGAAAAAACGGATTTTCGTTAAAATTTTTCTTTTAAAATTAAAAAGGTTTCGCTTGAAATTCAATTTCAATAACCTAACTAAAAGCAATCAGAATACAATGCAAATACAAACAGAATTTAAAGAAGAAGAAACGCAGACCAATTCATTTAAATATACAAATTTAACATGATTTCTACCAATAACGACTATTGACAAAGAGGAGAAAGATTGAAAATCAGTTGGAAAATGTGTTCAACCATATAAAACTCAAATTCATCTACCAAATTAAACAATTTCAATGCAATTTTCGTACCAAAAACCAACAATAAACAACAGCGATAACAAACAAAAAAAAAACATATAACAGCACTAAAATCGGCTGTACCAAATCTTATGTATATACCCTTCATTACGTGTATTTATGTATGTATGTACATGTGAATATATGTATATATATCTACACATATGTATGGTCGTATGTATTTGCATGTCCGCAAGGTCTTAGAATTTAAGCCTTAATTTTTTTTATGATATACATTTTTTTCCATATAGGTTTTTCGCCCATATCTTTGCTGATTCTGGGCCAATTAGTAAATTGTTTTCAAATTTTCCAAAAAGGCATGTCTTACATACAAATATACAGCTTTTTTTATAAAAAACAAACATTTTTTGCTTACACCTCGCTAATTTTCGGATTTTTGTGATTTTTAATAGGAAAAATCTCGGAGAAGTCGATAGTTTGACAGTAACGGTTCCTTAGGACATCGGGGGGCTGATAAAAGTTGATTTTAACAGACTGAAAGACGGACATATCTAAATCAACTTCCCTATCTAAAAGAACTCATAGCATATATACTTTATGTGTTCGCAAATGAATGTTGTAGAAATTACAAACATGTGTGAAGGGTATTAAACCAACTAAATTTATTTACATAAGTTTCCGAAAAATAATCCCACATTTTACATACATAGCATTATTTGTATCATACATTTACATATGTAACTAAGTAGACAAAACTAAACACTATTGTTTTCTAAAGAATTTTATACAACAATAAATAACATTTAAAATATTTAAATGTTTGTAGAATTTCTCTTTTTTTCTACAGTTTAAGCTGCTGGCTGAGACCCTAAAATTTTAAAATCAATTGCATTTCTCTATTTATGTGATTTTAGCTCTTTTAACGGAAATTTTAAAAAGTTTTTTTTTAATTATTTTGTAGTTTACAGTAAATTCTTTGGAAAACATATTTGTATTTGGTTGAAAAGTACAAAGAGTAATATTATTAGGGTTGCTGTATAGTCGGTAAAGAATTATTCTACTAAAGTATTTCAAGGAATTTTCGTAGAATTTTTTTAAGAAATTTTTACATAAAATCTGTTCACATTCTATAACATACGTATCATATACGTACTACAACTTTAGTTTCTTAAACATATTAATATTATACCAAAATATATTTGAAAGTTTAAAATGTCTATACTTTTTGGGGTGACAAATAAATATTTATTCAATAAATTTGAAGTGGCGCCTTAAGGTGCATATGTATGTTAGTGAGATGCAAAATGAAAACTCAAAATATATGAAAATAAAAATATATAAAACAAAGGCTATTTAAACTGGTAAATACCAAATTAAACAGCAACAAGTCTTAAAACTTAGAGGAAAAAAATTCTTTAATAAATCGAAAATTTCAAAAATTCAGTTTCAGTGGAATGCATTTTCGAAACCAGCTACGATTTCATCGTCAGCACTCTTTTTCTCATCGGTACTACAGTTATAAAATGTAAATTTTTCTTCTTTAAACTACATTATTATAGAAATAGCAACTGGAACTTGCTCTCTCATATAATTAATGTTGAGGTGAGACAGAACCATATATACAATTGACCATAATTATTCTCCTGTCATTTATCACATATTATTTTACAATTGGTTTTCCTTTGGATAACACAGTATGCATATTGCATAGTGGTAATTTTTCCCTAATAATTTTTCATGCTTCATCAATTAGATGTAAGCCATTAAACTATCAACACATTGATATACCGTGCCATCTGTATTTTTTGTAATTGTCATATTTCTAATATTTATATATATATTTAATCCTTTAATTCCCAGTGAAACATAGGGCCGCAACAAATGTTCTCCATGGTATTCTATCGGGAGACATCGATTTCATCTGACTCCAGGACACACCATGTTCACGCAACTCATTTTCAATCTGGCGTCTCCAAGTATTCGCCGGTCTACCAGGTCTCCTGGATCATTGGGGGTTATATTCAACGGACTGTCGAGTTAGATCATTCACTGGCTTTCTCATTGTGTGTCCCAGCCAACTAAATTTACTCAGTCGGATATTCATACTTAAAGGAATTTGATTTGCTAAATTCCACAGATCCAAATTTGATATCGTGGCAGGCCGAAATATCCTATGTATACTCCTGAGACAGCGATTCACAAAAGCCTGCATACAACTCATTTCACGACTCGAAATATTCCAGATCTCACAGCCATACATAAGCACCGATTTCACATTCGTTCGAGATACTTTGCGTTAATATCTAATATTTATAGAACTTATTTATTATAAATTTTATTAATGAATTTTATTTTGGCTTAAAGTTCTTATATTTTGAAAATATGATATGTTGAGAATGTTATTATTTTTATTTAAAAATTCAGTTTCCCATATGATATTAGCCGAGTGGAATGAATCGTCAGCACTCTTTTTCTCAATAAATATTAGAAATACGACAATTACAAAAAATACTTAAAATCTTTACCAAACAGGTAACAAAAACATTTAAAAAAAATGTTTTTTCAAAAAATCCTTTAAAAAAAATAAGAAAATTTATCCAAAAATCTTTAAAGAAAAACTTTATCAAATGAAAATTGTAAAAAAGATAATTTTATGAGAAAAAATATTTTAAAAAAATGTTTACCTAAAAATATATCAAAAGTTGTTAGAGACAATTTTTTTTTCTTTGATAATTTTCATTATTTATTAATTAACAGAGAAAACTTATTTATGCAAAATCTTAAAAACAAGTGGTCGAACTGTAAAAGTCATTTACTAAGATAGGTAAAATTAACTTTTCACGCTAATAACTTTAAAATAGAAGTTTATACTCCTTCAAGGATTAAAATATAGACTAGACTAAATCCCAAAAATTTATAATAAAAATTTCCTTTCTAGAAACCCTATTTAAATCTTGCATTAGTGTGTATGTGTATGTGTGTATGTGTGCATGTGTATTTAATTGCTTTCAGTTTAATGAAATATCACATCTATGTACATATGTTTGTATATCAGTCTATATATATATGTGAGTGTGTATGTTCAAAGTAAGTTTCGTGCAGACAAGTGTGTGTGTGTGTAACGACACAATGTTTGAAGAATGTCCATCATGATGTATTAGATTGTTTGAGATTTCTTTGGACTTCACATCAATTGCTATTAATTTTAATTAAATTTCGTGGTAAGGGCAGAAATAAAAGAATGAATATACATATGTATGTATGTTGTGGCTTCTAGCCAAATTAAGTTTTCAAATAATTTAAATAAGAGTTTTTTTTAATTTAATTTATATATAAAATATTTACTTATTTAATTACTATCTACGAGTATGAATGTAAATCTAAAGGTTTTAGATTTTTTAAAATAATAATTTTCTTAAAATTAATTTATTAGTATCAATTTATTGGTATTAAAATGTTAAGTTATGAAATTTCCCTAAGCTGAGTTACTTCTTTAGAAGTAATAATAAAAATTTAAAAGATTTTAATAAAAGTAGATGACCATTATTATACACACTAAGGACTTTTAAATACAGCAGGCTTAAAGTAATTATAATAAACATAATAATAAATTAATGCCTAAAAGATTTATTTTTAAAATTAAACTACATAATTTTCTATTCTATTTTTGTGCACATTTAAATATTTAGCGTTTTATCCAGGATATCGCACTTTACGCCAAATATTTTAGAAATTAAAATGAGACAGAGAATAAAAAAAACACAAAACACTTGAAGGGGTCTTCTTATATACCACCTTTAAAACAAAATAACAAAAAGAAACACCAACCATAAGTAGGAAGAAAAGTTTTAAATATTTTATGATGGCAGTTGGAGTTAAGTTTACCTTGTGCGGTGTTTTTCTTTTTAATTTTTTCTAACTTTTTTTCAGTGGGAGGTGGGTATAACTTTCCACATTAAGCAATTGCCTTTTTTAGAATGTTTCGTTATTATTTTTGCATTTGAAATTACAAAACAAAAATAACTTTGGCGACTACAAAGTTTTAGTCAACAAGCAAAATAAAGTTGATACAAATAGACTTTCTTATGTGCTTCTTTAGTACCTGCAGTGGTATCCATTTTATTCATTTGCTGCTTTGCGCGATAGTAAAATAAATTTTTGAATTTTAACAACTGTTTTAAAAAAATTTTTTTTTAATTAAAAAAAATATTCAAGATAATTTTTAAGTTAAGAAAATTATAAAACACTACAAAGAGCTGGCATTAATAAATTTGTAGATTTTCGCTTAAGAAAGTACATCGTTGTAAAACTTCTTGTATACATTTTAAATTTCCTTTAATGCTTTTGCTTAAGTATTATTGCAAAATTTATTAAATATGTAAATGCATGTATGTATAGGTAAATATTATCTGTGTTAGTAAATATGTACGTGCATAAGTAGGTGGGTGAATGGATAATTTTTTGAATATGATAACAAACAAATAAATAACACGTAAATAAAAAAATGAACGTCGTCTTGTCTAAACAACAAAAACACAACTAAATGTAGATCTTTAAGGCTCTAAGCTGCTAAAAAACACACACAAAATTAATGAATAAATGAACAGAGACGAAGCGAAGGGCTAAGAAGCGAAGCTATGACACAAGGAATAAATGAATTAATGAATGAGCAAGTGAATGTCTAAATACGAACATAACGTCGCGTCTTAAAGGCGACGTTTCACAATTTATTGTTTGCTCTTACTCGTACTTGTTTCTTTTTTTGCTTTTTTTTTGGCAAAAAAGATGTTAAAAAACTTTTGCTGCCGCAACAGCAATATATGTAAATAACAAAATAAATAAAAGTGCTTACACAAAAATACCTCCACTAGGGTTTTTTCACAAACTTTTGAGATTATTTTAAACAAGAAAAAAAACAAAATTTTTATGTTTTGATCCGCAAAAGCGAATGTCTAATACCCTTTTTTAGTTACATAATACTTTCCAAATATTTCTAAAATTTAATATTGGCCTGTATTTTATACCAAAAATTCTTTTTTCATGTAAACTTTGAAATTTATTTTCTTGTCTTAATTAAGTGCTAAACTTAATCAGTTTTTACTAAAATACCTGCCAGTTCAGCTTAACAGAGAAGAACTTAGACCTTATTTAATGTGACACAAACAAATGCATTGCATAGAGAAATAAAATAAAATTATTCAATTTTTTCATAAATCTATAACGATTTTCTATACCAAATCCATGTAGTGAATTTGCAATACAATTGCCTTTAGTACTAACGAATACTTTTTATTTATTAAAATCTAGCAGATTAAAGATACAAATTATTTCCACAGACAAAAAATGAATTAATCTGAAATGACACAAAAATGCTCAAAGGCCTAGGTCTATGTAAACTGTATAATAAATATTTACTGATGTTACAATCTGCATAGCAAACTTCTATCACTTGTTGTTGTAGAGAATAGAATAATCCAAAGGTTTATCTTTAACTCTCAGTGTATTGGGGATATGTGATAATAATAAATATTTATTATGTTCACTTAGAAATAATTCTTATAAATTCATTTAAAAGTTAGCTAAAGAATTACGTTCTAAATTTCCAAAAAGTCTTGACTTTTCATACTGTTTGTAAAATGGTGAAAGAAGTACGCAAGATCCTTATTAGTTTGGCAAAATTCTCGATTTATAGAAAATGTTAAATTAGTTGCTTTATTTAACTAAATTTTTAATTCTTGATTAAAAAAAATATTTTCTTTAAAAGGTTTGTATTTAAAATCCTAAAGCTTTCTTCACAGGTTATTTTTAAGAGTTGACAACAAGTGAAATTTTTTAAAGCTTTTTTTAAATTTTTAAATTAAATAAAAGTCTGGGTTATGTTAATTTCGATTGCAACTTATTGACACAATTTTTTTCTAGTCAAGAAGACCTTACAAGAAGAAGTTTATCAAGGTCAAATAATTTTTTTTTTCTGTCAGTAAATTCACTTCAGTTGTGTGAAAGAATTCAACAACCTCTAGTTTAGTCAAAAGTTCCGGGTACAACTTGCTGGCAAATTATTAACCAAATTGGTCAAAGTAGAAAATTTTTTTGTTAAAAGTATTCAATATTTTTTTTCATAATTTTAGCAGAAGTTTTTTTAATATACATTATGAAATTTTGGGAAAAAAATGTTTTCCCAAAAAACATTTAAAAAATATATATTTTTATTGAAAATTTTTGAAAATGCAAAACTTAGTTTTTTTAGTTGTTTTATTGTTTCAACTTAACAAGCAAACGAAATTTGCATTTGTTTTTAAACACTCTTTGATTGCAGTCGCTAAATAATAAATTAATTTTTTTTTCGCTATTCGGTTACTAGAAAAGAATTAAAAACTCAATATTCTCAATCCACTCAACAATACTTTGCTAAAATTTCTTTTTACTTCTTATTTTTAATTTAACCTAAAGAAGCACAATTTCATTAACATGTTTAACGTTAATGTGCAAAGGTGTTTGTGTTTAATTTCCGTTCTACTGTTGTTTTATGTACTTATTTTAATTAATTTGTTTGCCTTTTAAATTTCCCCAAACAATTTTAATACTGTCATACACACTTCACTTTTATATATTTCGTTAGTTTCAAATATGTATCTACACAAAAAAGTTACATTTTTCTGTCTAAAAAACACAATTTTTTTCTTTCCTATTGTACGAGTTTTTATGAGTTTTTCTATTTAATTAACATTTGGTAGCTCTTTTATATATCTTGACAGTTAAATGGTATTTGCTTTGCATTGTTGTATCAACTTGTATATATATACATATACATATCTATGTGTGTGTGTGTATGTATTTAGTTTGTTAGTATTTTGTACTTGGAATTTTTAAGCTGGTTTTGTATGCAGCTCGAGCTTTTCAACGAAAAACTCACATTAAATGACATCGTGTCACCGGAAGTTACTATGAAAACTACTGGCAAATGAGTTTCCGTTCAAAAACAAAACATAGTTACTTCTACACAAATATACAATTTATTGCGTGTACTGTATACCGTTTGCATAACTAAATACACAAAAAATACATACATACACTTTCACATACATTTGTCTACATTTCTTTACATTAACATTTGTGGTACAATTAAAAGTCCTTTTTTGCTTAAACACTGCTGGCTTTGTGTGTTTTATTTGTTTGGTTTTCTATTTAAGTTCTTTAAAGGGAGAAAAAAAACTTGTAATTAGTTATCTTTTGTTAAAAATCTAGGGTTTTTGCCAAAGCAAAGCAAACAAGTGAAACAAGTTTTGATCTTTGGTAAGATACATTAATGAGGAATGTATGTTTTGTGGTTTTATTTCTAAAGTATTTATTTTTTTCTACAAATAACATGTTTGATATTCAGCTTTGTTCAAATATAAAAAAATTTATATTTTTATAATAATTTTTATTTTTGGCTTTAAGTCTATATATTTTTAAATTGTAATATAATTAAAACGTTATTTTATTAAAAAATTAAGTTTTCGAGTGGAATGCGTTTGCATCATCAGCACTCTTTATTCTCATCGGTACTGCTGTAATTGAATGTAAAATTTATGGAATCGTAGCTGCATTCCACTCGGCTAATATCATACGGAAACTAGATTTTTAAATAAAATAACGTTTTAATTATATCACAAAATTAAAAAATATATGAACTTTAAGCCAAGAATAACAATTATTAATAAAATTTTTAGATACGAATGTTTAACAAATAATAAAAACTCACAATTAAAAGCTTTTTCAGACAGCTTTTTGGATAACTTCAAGTTATTTGCAAAAAAAAAACAAATTTTTTATGTTTTACAATATGAAATAGTTTTTATGTTCAGCTTGCTGAATAATATTTAAAAAAAAACTTAAATAAAAGTTTTTAATTACTTGATAAATTACTGCAACGTCAAAAAAGATCTCCCATTTTTTAGTTAAATACTTAAATGTAAAACTTTCAATATCATTTATTTATAAGAAACAAAACAAAAACGTCTTTCATTTCTTTAGTAAATACTATTCATATTCACTGATCAAACTATATTGCTTATACTCAATGCACCACAACATGCATCAACAATTTTGCACGTTGCACTTTTCCAACTTCAAAATCAACTGGAAATAAACATTAAAAATGAAAATTAAATTTGCTACCAAATAAAAAATTTAATGAAATCAAGGAGTTTAGGCAAAATGTCATCGGTATTTTTGCATTGAGACTATTTTCTTCAATATACAAATATGTAATTTTGAAAATCTTTGATGTTATTTATCTCCAACGCCTCCACTATCCTCAACCATATCGTAGCAAAGAAACACACTTACCGCTTAAATAAATAAACAGTCATGAATAAATATTTTTAAGATAATTTATATTTTATTTATTCAAGTGTGCATCTGATACACTCTTTATTTCTTATTCATTTGATTTGTTTCTATGGCAATGAACGGAGAGCAGTGACGTGATGCTTATTTTGCACAGTGGTATCAATCGAAAGAAAGTGGAAAGGAAATTTATCAAAAAAAGTTTATTATAGATGTATAATGAAGTATATTTTTCTGCATGCATCTTAGAAATTTGAATATCAAAAATCATTTTTAACGTTTTTGGTTTTTTTTTTATTACAATTAACATAAAAAACAGTAAACAGAAAAATATAAAAAAAGGATTGACTTATGCTAACAAAGCAAATGTATTTTTAAATAAAGTATTAAATAAATATCTCAACTTTTATCTATTCAATTATTTTTATTTTATTTTTACATTCCACAGTGTCTTTTGCATATTAAATGTTTGTTCTGTCTTTTTGCATGTTACACTTACTGTCGTACACTTACACTATCCACTTGACCAAGACTTTCATTTACGATATTGTTTTCGAATATATGTCAAATACCTAGAATCGACAATTAAATGCAATTCAAAAAATATGTATTTTTGTCTTATAAATTTGCTATTTAAATAATATATAATAAAAATAACTGCTTTACAAAACGTTAGCAAATTAATCGTCATTATTTGTGACTGCAAAACCAAAAAAAAAAAATTTTAATTTTTACTTAATATTGTTTGTTTGTTGTAAAAATAGTATGTAACATTTTAAATATTTAGCACAAATAATAAGAAAATTTGTTTTGTAAACAGTAATTATTTATTTTAAAGTAATTTGTTTCCTTGCGATTTGCTTAACTGCATGTTAGAGTAATCAAATATAATGCTGCGAAGTAAATACTAGATTAAGCTTTTTTCTTTTAAGTGTCTAAAATTTCTTAGATAATCTACATACACGAAAATAGAAAAAAAAACATTTTATTCAAAAATTTATTAAAAAATTTCATTTTCTAAAGCACACCTTTCTATGCTCCTAATCGATTCATCAATGTCTGTTTAATTATCGTGTTTTTTTTCATTTTTCTTATTTTTTGTTATTTATGGAAGTAAACTAAATACAAGTACGACGACCCAATAAAACATTATTGTAAACAAAACAATAAAACATCAGAAATAATAAAATCAACAATTTTACTCGATATATGTATTTGCACAAGCTGTAGCTGCAATAGAACATAATAAAACGAAACAGAATTTTCATAAATTTATTATTAAAATTTCTTTAACGTTTTGCCTTATTTCGTGTAATATACGATTATTTGTTTAATGGCAAAAATCTATAAAAATAAATTAAAAAGTAAAATGATGTAGATGAAGACCAAGCAGGCTGCTATTCAGCCACCTTGAAAAAATTTGTGAAAAAGATTCTAAGAATTTACGTTTTTCGAATTTAGGTTTTTGTTTATGAGAATGATGAAAGATGTAATTCTTGCAAAAATTCAATATCTTAATGCATTAACTACTAAAAAAAATAATAAATCGATATAGATTTTCAATAGATTTTTTCAAAGTAAGTGATGTCTGATATTGGCATATTATGTTAAAAATATTCAGCAACACAAAATGAAATGACTTAAGCATAGGAAGATAGACATTAAACTCGGAAGTAAATTGTATATTCTTTAGAAAGTGACTGCAAAAGATAGAGTAATTGTTGCCTCTCTCGTTTAGATATGGAGGTTGACATGTTTTTGAATATAAATTGGTTTTTATTTAAAGTTTAACACATTCTTTCTGTTTCAAATATTAATAATAATGCTGCTAATATAAACTCCAACAAACTCTAAAAATTCTAAATACAGAACAGTTCATAGTAAATAGAAAAACAGTTCATACTTAACAATAACTGCCAATTCATATTAATGATTAAAAGCTAAACGTTTGATTCGATCACAAAAAAGTAATTAATTATTTATTTATTTTACATTAATGTTAAAAATTTACAAAGAATCGTAAATAAGAATTCAAGTCAAGCTATAGACAATCAAACTAAAACCTCTAAGACAAAATAAATTAAAAACAAGAAAATGTTTCCCATGAGAACCAATTTAAAAGACTTTCAACTTTTTATAAATAACTTATCGATCGTATTATCATGTATATTGCTGCAAATATTTTTTACCTTATTAAATTAGCCAGTCATTTCTTAGTTCTTTAAAAAAAATATTTCTAGAAGTATAAAAGTTACTTTCAAAAACGACCCAATGTTAAAGCCAAACAGTTTTATATATCAAATTTTAATATCTTTTGAAAAATAAGAAAAAACATAGATGAGGGTTTCACAAGCTAACTTATGATATCATGTCCTAAATGATGTCATATGTCCTAAAAATTTAAAATGGTTTAAGTCACTTTTCATACTAAAAGTTTCCTTAAATAATATGACTCTGACTGCTATGTCTATTGTATTGACGTAAACTATCCTTAAACGGAAAAAACAACAACAAGGTTCTTAAACCATTTTAAGTTTTTAGGACATATGACATTATGATATCATAATTAGCTTGTGAATCCCTTAAGTGTGTTTATGATCAAGTTGTCTGTATCATGTGTAAGAGTAGTAACGAATTAAAAAAGGTTTTTGTATATCTTAGGTAGTAAATTTTGCCACTCTGTAGCTTCGCCTGCATTTCAACAACATTCCCATAAGTGTGATTTTCTAAAAGCCATATTCCTACTCTATGACTCCATTATTTATTGTTATTCAATCGGCTAAGTAACTTAAAATATACATACTTAGACAATTATACACAATTATAACTTTAAATTCATCGCCCTGTCCACTATACGGTTGCGTATGATTTATTTGCGGTAAATCATTATTTTATATTAAACATACGCCAGAGTCAAAATCTAAACCACAAAATTAACCTTTTAACGCAGAATTTACAAAATAAATGGTATGCGGTGGTTTTATATCGAAATTGGTTGTGTGAAATTGATCAAATGGAAGATGCAACATATTTGGTTTAGACAAAAAGGCAAACAGTTTTAAAAGATACAAATAACAAGTTTGCTTTTATTAAACTTAGTTAAATTTAAGGAATTTTGATATATGTATACCACGAAATCTTTACAAAAAATTGCCAAACCTTCTAATATTATTATGCTTAACTTATAACATTTTTACGAAACTAACTAAAACTAGGAAGTATTTTTAGAGGAAAAATTTGTTTTTTTAAATAAAATTTACTTTTCTTGAAACCAACAACAACGTTAGTAGTTTAATAACCTTTTTTTTAATTTGATAATAATATTAATAAAGAAAGAAAAAAACTATAAGATGTAGTATTAATTTAAAAGGTACTTAAAACACTAGTCTATCGTTCAATGGATTACGATGCCAAAGACACAATTCTGTTACGCTATAAGGGATTTTCCCTGCTTTTATTTCGAGTTTCTAAATTAAATCTTAGATTTAAATAAAACTTGTAAATATATTTTTAATAAGATAAAATTATATGCCAAAAATGCAAATTTCGCCAACAGATAGTAAAAGTAGTTAAACGTTTTTTCAAATGCCTTTAAATAAAATAACCATTCCTTTGATATAAGACACAATTTTTTTTCTTACCAAATTTAACTATTAAATTTAACTCTCTCTTCTATTTCAACAGGTCAACTTTGCGGATCCCAAATAAGGAACATCTAAAAATTTAAAACAATTTCAATTTCAAGAAAACGGTAAGTAAAATCATCGACATATTTTTGTTGTTTTTTATAAACTATTTTTCTTATATGAAATATATTTTATAGCCAAATTAAATTGATTACACGCTGGCCCAAAATACCATTTTTGTTAGTCTTGAAAAAGGTCTTTTGTGGTTATTACGCCAAATTGAGTTAAAAAAATTAAGTTTTAAAAACTTCTGAAACACCCTCAAAACAGAAGAGAAAAGTTGCCGTGTGGTAGTTCTAATTTACGCGTATCTTTTTAATTAAACAAAAGTTTTTTGTAGCTCGTAATGATAAAACTTGTAAAACACTTTTACCAATTATAAACATCACCTTTTACGAATATAAGTCCATTACTTTTGTTTACTATTTCGTCTGCGTGATTATTGGGATACAAATTATTTTAGGTGCTTATCCAGGTTGTAAGTTGTAAGTCTGCCAAATTTCATTTAAATACCCCCAGCCTTTTTTACGTGTTTTAGTAATAATTATCTTAGTTTACAAACATCCAAGCATACAAACTTTTACATTTATTATATTGAAAGGATTTACATGTTAATCGGATACATATAGGTTAGCAAAAGTTTTTGTATAAAAAAGTTTTAATGAGATCTTTTAAAATGTTTTTTTTTTTCAAAAAATGAAGGAGTTTCAATGTTTTGTATTTAAGCAGTTTTTTCTTTCGATTAAATAAAACTTTCACACTTTGTGCTGATGTCAGAGAAATCGATAGTTATAAAGATTAAGTAAAAATTATTTAACTTCTGAGCTTTCTTTTGTTTATTTTTTCTAAAAACCAAAAGTTATCCATTAAATTAGAATTTGTTTTATTTTATTTTATTTAAGTTTAAAACTTTAAGTACTTAACCACCACCAACTCTTAAGTTTTCTAAGCAGTGCTGACTCCATTGGCCTACTGTAGAACACATAAAATAAAAATACTAAAAGTGTTTGCATACGAAAGCAAAAAATAGTATCTCTTTCGCGTTGTTTATTTTTTTAGCAGGAAAGAAGAGAGATAACACAAGTATTTAAATTAAATCTTTTTATTTCTTTTAGCATTTTTCAAGCAGTTTGTATTTTTTTTTTAGTTTGTTTTTTCTACCTTTTCTCTGCATAAATTTTTAGCAGCGACAAATAAATACTTACTTTCAAAGGCATGACTTCACTGCACATAGTAGCTATAAAATAAGCACTAATTTATTATTAAGAAAACTCACGAAAAGAACATGACCAATTAAAATCATAATTTCTATATGCAGATATGCACTTAGTAAGCATTTTAATAAAGGAATCACAATTTGAATTATATCTAAAGATTGTTTTTAATCAGACATTTTGAAAGAGGATTTATATCCGAAATATTAGACTTATATATTTATTCAATAGTAACAAATGTTTATGAAAAATATGAGTTTTAGTTTTTCTATCATTAGCCTTACCCTTAGACTTCCACCCAAATCAAACCAAGTTGATGTTTAAAAACTTACGGCCATATGCAAAAAAAAACCTTATTTTAGCCTTAAAGTATACATAAGTTACCAATCAATTTAAGGCTAAAAAACTTTTGTAACCGTTATTTAGTACATTTTGACAAAAAAAAATCTGATTGTGGCATCTGATTGCTTTTAGTTTTATTTAGTATCGTGTGCCAACTGTAGCATTGCGGAGCACCAAAGAAGAACACAATGGATGTGTTCGACTTGCAATGTGCCTCTTTGTCTAAGCAAAACAAAATCTTGCTTTAGTGATTTTCATTAATGAATGATACCATGTTCTTGCTCGGAATTCCATAAGGATAAAAATTATTTTAATACATATTTTCCAATAAAATTCGCAAATTAAAAAAATTTTGTTTAATTTCGACCGATACCTTTAAGTGCTCCGGAAATAGTTGAAATGATATTTTTATTGAATCGATTGTCTCGAAAAAAAATTATAAATTCTCGTTTAATAAGTTCTATAAAACATTACACAAAGAAATTAGTTTTTGTATATAATTACAATAAAGTTTACCAATTCTCGTAATAAAATTTAAAGTATTTATTTCAAGTTAAAAAAAAAATATACACTTTTATAGTTTTTATTAAAAAATGTGATAATTTTATCACAAAAAATATAGAAAAAGCAAAGCTTTCACATTAAAGTAAGTTTAAAAAAAACCAAAGTTAACAAAGGTTTAATGAAGGCATTAAAGGAATTTTGCTTAACAACTGTTGATAAAGATGCGTTAATTTTTATACCCTTCACCAGAGGTGATAAGGGTATATATAAGTTTGGCATTCCATTTGTAATTTCTACAGTATTCATTTGCGACCCCATAAAGTATATATATTCTGAATCCTTATAGATACGGAAGTCCATTTAGCCATGTCCGTCTGTCCATCTGTCTGTCCGTCTGTTGAAATCAAGTTTTCTCAGCCCACCGAGGTCGTACGGACTTGTTAGTCGTATCAAACAATCAGATCTCCTGAGATATAAACCAAAAAAGGCGACTATTTTTTAATCTTAGTTTTCAAAACTTTTGATTCGAAATACCTAAAACTATTTTATTCAAATTCGAAGAAAATTTCCTTTTCCCCTTGGCTGTGATGTCCATCGATGTTTTACATCGTGTATGAAACCAATATTTTTTTGCATCCTAATATAACCAACAATCAACAACTGTCCACTAATAATATGTAAGTAGTTAACAACATTTTCGTAAATAATTTGTAAAATTATTTAATTTTACCTAAAATTCAAAGTAAATTTTCAAAATTAGAATTACAAAATATTCCATAAAATCAGTTAAAGTAAATAATATTTTCAAAGAATTTAATTTTCAAAAATTTTTTGGTAAATCGGTTAACAGTAGACCAATAAGTAGCATGCTCCTCGCAGGAGTAAAAGGAACCAAATAATATACATAGGTACCTTTGTTGCTGTATGCACTTGCCTTTCATGGTAAAGGGTACAAACAAAATTTTTGTTTATAAATGTATTCATTGATAAGCTTAACATTAGCTTCATGACAACTAATTTTATGGCCATATTTTTCTATTATTGTTTTTATGCCATATTTTGGAAAAAACACAAACAAACATTAATCCCTTAAAAGAAATTTTATATTTATGTTGTTTATCTATGAAGACTTTATATAAAAGCAATATTTAACAACTTAACATTTAGTAATACAAAATCTTACTCGGTTTTCGAAAATTTTCAAACAAAATACTAATGACCGTATGTATAACGAAAAACTAGAAACTACGTATACATTGCACACAACTTTCTGCTCACTTGGACGCCGAATTAGCTAAGCAGAGTGTTGGCAAAGAGTTGATTTATAATGAATATCTAGCAGCTAATAATAACAGTTTGATTTTAAGTTAAGATGAGTTTAGCAAAGTGGATAAAAAATACGTTAAAAATGGCACTTATGCTAACTCCATGCTAAGTTTTTGTTATAAATACGGCTGTAAATCTTTATTGTTTTCGGCAAATCTAAAATAAGTTTATGGAAAAGAAAACATTTTATTTTATTCAGGATACAAAAAATAAAAAATAATCTGCATTACAATTCTGACTTTAGACATAACTTAGCCAAAGCTTTCATATATTTTTAACGATTGTATAAGGTTTATTTTACCTGTAGACCAGGTAGAAGATACTTGTTATAATGGAAATGAAACTAATTATGCCCTACTCATCACAAAATTTGATAGACAGATTTGTATTGTAATTATGCCAACGTTTATATTTTTAACGATTTTATAAGCCCAAAAATGATTTTGAAAAATTGGGTCTTGGATGGGAAGATTGAAGAATAGATAAAGCCCATTAGGGTTTGTATAAAATAGTTATGAATGTTGGAGTTTAACTCCTTAAATATATTTGTATGGTAATTAATTGAACTCATAGGGTTTTTTTTTAAATTATAAAGGGTATCTAAAATATTTCAACCTGTACTTTAATTATAAGTTTTACATGAATAGGCAGACGAACGTGATTTCTATTCGAACAGTAACCATTCCTAATTTTGATTCTAATTAAATTTATTACACATTTTTATTTCTATTTACACGCACAGACATATAATGATTTTAGGAAACAATTATAGGTTTTATTATTCCTAGATAACTCTATAAAAAGATAATCAAATTAAAATTTATATAAAGAATATTTAAATGTTCTACTACTTACGTGAGATGTCATAAATAACAACGAGTTCAAATAAATACGAGGTGTAGGGAATATGTATGTTTCATAAAGAAATTTAAACTTCTATGCCGAAATAAAATTTTTTGTTTAACCTTTTTCCTTTTTTTTTTTGTTGATTACGTTGTAAGTTAAAGATGAATTGGTTTGTTGGCTTGGATGCTGCTTTTCATTATAGTTTTGTTGGTGGCTTTCTGTTCAGTAGTGCACTCAAAATTTAAACAGCGCTTCGTTTGCTGACGCTGCTGCTTTGTATTTTTCTACGTTCTTTTTTCACTTTTTCAACTATAATTTGATATTTTTGTATTAAGTTTTGCTTAAAAGTAAAACAAACACACACACACACACTAACATCGCAACTATACGTTTACTCACACAAAAAAAATCTATATACATTTCAAAGATGTAGTTTTGTACAAAAGAACTGCCAGTTACAGAAAAAAAAAGAAAACTTTTTCCTAAATTTTTGCCTGCATTCTAAAGATAAACAAAATCGTAGAATGTTGAAAAAACAACCAAACAAATATATATTTTTACACACACACCCACAAATACACTCACTCACTACTTTATCCCTAGATACAAAAAAAAACACATTCGTATAGAGAGTATTATTTGAACGAAATGCGTTATCAGCATTTAAACCGAACACGAATGTTAAAAATAATAGAAAAAATACACACACACATACAAATGCACAGTAGGAAATGGGGCTATAAAGGATTAAATGTTAAAAAAAAAAAAGTTACCAAAAGATTTGCTTCGTAAATTCTTTAAGCTTAGAAAATTGAAAATAAATTTTTTTAGTCACAAGCAATTTTTGAGTTTTTTTTTCATTAAAAGTAAATTTGATAATATTTTTGCTATTTACGTATTAAATGTAGTTAATTTTTGATAAATTCTATATATGTACATATAAACAAATATAAAAAAAACCTCCGAACAAACATAAGAATATTTGGTGATTACAAGACTACCGCATTGCACATTGGAAAACATAAATTTGAAATCTATTGAAAACGAATACAAAGTCTTCTTTTGTTGAGTTCGAAATTCTTTTTATCATATTTATCTAAAGATTAGTCTATTTGCATTTACTGGCTGACATTTGTATGAAGGAAGCTATGTTTTTATTTGTTATATATAATTTACCAAATACTATACTTTGACCTACCTGAAACAAAGTGAATAACAAAATTTTCCTTTCTATTTGTTAAATCTTAATTATTTTAAAAGTTTTTTGTAAACATTAAAAATGTTTTTCAGCTTTCTTAACAAAATTAAATATTTTCTATTAAATTTTAAGAATATTTTAGGCAATTCATCAAAATATTGATATTTTTCTTTATCCTCTGCTTAAGAAAGGATTTTCAGTTTTTAATTTCAAGAAATTCTTCATTAAATTTTATTCGTATACATTATTTTTAGAGAAAATTTTCTATAAGTTCGGTTAATAGACAGCTTTTATTAAAGTATTAATTTTTTTCCTCTTATCAAAACAAAATGCAAAATTTTTTATTGTTTTCAATAAATTAAATATTTTAAAAGAAAGAAATAAAAATATTCCAGCTAATTTTTAAATAGTTATACCATAACTTAGCGCAGTTCTTACTTGTGGAACGGAACGTGACGCTTATAAAACTGTCAAAAACTAAAAATTAAAACAAAATCTACCATAAATAAGTTCCATGTCAAAACAAATCCGTTTCATCGAATCTCGTTATGAAAAGTCTATAATTTATCTTAGCTCCCAATAAAGGACAACTCGCAAAATTACATTTACCCTCATTTTACCGTTAAAAATTTACTCAAATTTAAATTCGGAATCAAAATACATATATATGAACATATTTATATCTTGTGGCAAAAAGAAAACCTTTAATGTTAGTAAATAAAAAGCCATGAAGTCAAATCAGCTAATAAAAAAAACTAAAAGTTAAATTTAAAAGTTCAAAACCATTAGATCTGCATAAGGTTGTTAACAGAATATTAAAAATATTATTGTTCGTATTTTCAAGGAACCCGTTTCAATAATATATTTAACTGGTTGCATTATATCCGAAAAAAATCTGAATCCGTCTATTAACGTTGGAATTTAATATTTTCAAGCAAGTAAATGGATCCAAAGTAGTGCAAGACATTGGAGTTTTCACTTAATTTTAAAACGTTTTATAAAGGCAAAGTTTATGTGGTCGAACCATGTGAAATACAATTCCAATATGTTGTTTTCTCACAAATTTTATTTACCGATGCTTTACCATTAACTTTTTATAGGATTTAACCATTTGTTGCTGTTTAGTGCTTAACACATTTGAAAAGTATTAATTTTTTACAGATTTTGATAAATAAATAGATATTAACTAAAGTTTATCGGCCGTATCTATAACGAAAAATTAGAAACTACGTACACATTGCACACAACATTCTGCTCACTTGCAAGCCGAATCGGCTAAGCAGAGTGTTGGCAAAGAGTTTATTTATATTGAATATCTAGCAGCTAATAATAATAGTTTGATTTTAAGTTAAGATGAGTTTAGCAAAGTGGATAAAAAATGCTAAATTTTTGTTATAAATAAGGCCGTATGTCTTTACCTCAAAAATTGTGTTTCAAAAATATAATTCAAAATTTGAATTTATTTCTGACACAGTAAACACATTAACTGCAACCTTTTTATTTTATCTTCACTATAGTTTATGTATAATTGCACTAATGTTACAGAAAATTTAAAGTATATTTATACATCCACAAACACAATCATATACTATATATATACATACCTATGTGTATGTATACACACTTGAAAATGTATATAATTTTTATATAACCGAATTAAAGATAACGAAACATTTTTCTAATAAATTATTATTTTTATTTTTACACAGAAAAATAAACAATAATGTTTAAAAAATAACTCACGTTCACTGGTGCACACACACACATATATACACATACGAATTAACTTTGTTGGAACTAAAGAATTATTTAACTTTTTTATTTGTGGCTTTTAATGTTTATTTGATTTTTATTTTATTTTATTTTTTCTTTAGTAATTTATTTAAGTTTTTAATAATGTTAAACTACATACATATATGACCAAAACGACCCACACATAAATGTAATTAACTTTAAAGGTACACAACGACAAACATTGTACAAATGGCTAGAATATTTGGAAAACATATTTTTATTAAAAAAAAAACACACTTTTTGTTTCTAATAAACAGTTCGTTTAATGTATTTAAAATGTTTTTATTACTTCCAGATTTTATATTATTAATTTAATTCTGTTTATTATTTCATTTTTTTCTAACAGGTATTTTGTTCTATTTTCCAATTTTATTTATTTTATTAATTTT
>NDXZ01019817.1:0-10587 GCA_003055125.1 Paykullia maculata
AATAAAGTTTACAAATGAGTTTTCGTGCATTCGAAAAAGTTTTCCAAGAAGAGAGCGGAAAAAGAGCATAAAAATTTGAGACACAAAACCTTTATAATGCAATCTTTTCCATTAATAACACAGGTCAACAGCAAAAAAAGGCTTGAATAACCACTACATAGATTTGATGCATCATGCTACCTAAGTACAAAAATAGTCAAATTTTTCAATTCTATGGAGATGTTTTTTTTTTAAATCAATAATTAATTAATTAATAATAATTAAAGATAACTCAAAAAAGGTTAGTCCGATATTATTAAAATAAACTTAGTAAAATTAAGATTTACATAGCTTTTAATCCGTTTATATATTGCATTTAAATCGGCTCAGTACTTTCGGAGTTATAATAAAAAATTACAGCAAAAAAAATATTTTTTACGTAAAAATAGCAATTTTTTGTTTTAAAAAATTATTAAAAAAACGAAAACGGCAAAAATTTATTGCTATATCGCAAAGCCATATGTAATAGCAACAAAATAAGATATCGATGATAAAAATCGATTGATTATTTTTGAATTTATTTACAATTAAGTGAACTCGATCATTTTCACAAAATTTTAGTCAGTCGACTCTTTTTGCTTATATCTAAGCCGGTTATTGATAGATCTTGCCAGTTTTCAATACCGATTTCGAAAGTATTTCCAAAAGTTTAATACTACATACAACCCTATGTGACCTATGGGAGCTACGAAAACTTGATTTCAACCAATACACGGACAGACGGACATGGCTACATCGACTTCCCTATCTATAAGTATCCAGAATATATATACTTTGTAGGGTCGCATATGAATATTGTAGTAATCACAAACGGAATGAAAACCTATATATACCCTTAACACATGTGTGTGTGTGAAGGGTATAAAAACTTTAAATGGCAAAATAATTTTGATATGTTAAAACACGGTTAAAATTTTAAACGAATTTTTATTTGCAATTGAAGGAATTCTCTAGAAATACTTAGACGAAGGAATTGACGTCTTGGATGTATGTATGTCTTTATTTGATTTTATTTTTTAAATAATTTTAAAATAGAGGCCTTGTGTTTGTTTAAAATTATATTTTTGTTAAAATAGTCCATAACAGTTTGTAATTGTTAAAAATTTTGTTTCTGTTGAAAATGCCTTTTAGAATGAAATTGAACATGCGGTATTTATTTTAACATGCAGTATCTGTTGCACGTATTATTCACACCGTTTTAGAATGAAACCCTTCATTGCGCCACAGAGGCTTGTTGTTTTATGTTGACAAAAATACATTTTGTTTTGAGTGTATTTATTTATTTAGTTTTTTCAAGATTTTCTAATTTTCCGGCAAACTTTTCCTTCCTCCTAACTTTTTTTACGTCGAACCTTTTTTTACAAACATTTAAAAAAAAAATTAGCCAAATCGGTCCAGCCGTTCGCAAGTTATGCGCTTTTCCTTTCTTTTTGGTTTATTTGTGAACATGCGGTATTTATTTTAACATGCAGTATTTTTTTTGAACATGCGGTATTTATTTTACTGTATACTTTAGCTGAGGCAACAACCTCATAGCAAATGTTGTTATTTCGTTTGTTCTTAAACTTGGCATTACTTTGTGAAGAAAATTTTTGACACTTTTTTTCTACTCTGATTCTACATTATATTTTATAAAAAAAAGATGGCCGCATTTTGTAGTAAAACAAGTGAAATTTTCATTCTACATTTAAATATAAACAATAGTGATAAAAATATTTAGTTTTTTTACAAAACTAATTAAGAATATATAGAATTAGAAAAAATTATTAAATTTAGCTAATTAATAATAGATAAATATGAAATAATTCATTTAAAAAATTTAGTGTCTGCGTTTTCACCAGTGAATGAGAATGAACAATAATTGATTGTGTGCGTGTTTGTGTAGATGTAAGAAAACAAGAAATAAAACTGACAAAGGATAGTGTAAAGTAAGAGAAAGGGAACAAAAAATAGACCATAAACAAAAACGAAAAAATTAAATTAAAAAAAAATGTTTTAACAAAATTAATTCATTATAATAAAGCAAGAAACGTAAACAAACATGTTGCAGTATAAAAATTCTTGCCAAACAAATGCGGCGAACGCCTCAACCACGCCTACGCAGACACAGCAAGTACAGCAACAGACAACGCAAAATGCCTCCAACCAGCAGGTTCAAACTCAAGTTACACAACCTGCCCAGGTCAAAGCCACCTTTGTTAATGCCCATGGCCAACCACAGATGTCTGGCACAGCTTTGCCGGCCAATCAAATACCACTGTCGCAGATTATAAACTTGCAACAGCTCCCGCAGCAGTTTATACAAGCTGCACCGCAGCAAGGAGCACAACAGCAGGCTCAGGCATTGCCACAAAATATGTTTCAAATTGTACAACCCATGCAAACGGTAAATATCGATGGACAAGAGGCCATCTTTATACCAAATCTTAGTTCGCAAATTTCAGCCGGACAACCTATGAATCTTAATGGGCAGCAGGTGTTCTTAACACCTAACGGACAAATTGTAAGAGCTCCTCAAGCAACTACACAGCCCACAGCCGTGCAACTGCAACCTGGTACACAGTTTATACAAGGCCTTGGACAGACCATACAAATACCTGCTGGTTTAGGTGGGGGTGGACTGCAGGAACAAACGCTATTTACAATACCTGGAACAAATATACAAATACCAGTTACGACTATACATAATCCGCAACCATCACAGCAGCTGCAACAACAACAACAACTGCAGCAACTATTGCAACAGCAACAACAACAGAATCAAGTTCATGCTCAGGCACAGGCCCAAGCCCAGCAACAGCAACAAACAAACTCTAATGCCAGCTCCGCAAATTCTAATCAAAATCAAACATCAGCAAATGCTTCGTCCTCCGCCAATAGTTCATCCAATTCCTCTCATACGACTACCACCACAACAACTCTACCCAGTACCATAACAATACCTGGTACCAATATACAAATCCCCACCTCTGTAGCGGCAGCCAACGGACTATTAGGAAATATTCAACAACTTTTGGCAGGTAATACAAATACTTCGATTAAGCTGGATAATGGTCAAACTGTACAAAACATTCAAATACGGCAGGCTAACCCGACAGGGGCGCCAACATCTTCACAAATGCCACAAATTGTACAATTTCCCCATGCACTACAACAGCAAACAACTTCGGCCCAACAACAGCCGGCACTGCAACAAACCACCGTAGCGGTTCAGGTTCCCATACAGACAGGAGTAGGCGGCCAAACCATTTACCAAACAATTCATGTGCCCATACAACAATTGGCCTCCGCGACTGGTGGTATTCCAACTGCAAATCTCTTGCCTGCTGCTCAGCCCATGCAAATGCCCCAAATTATACCCCAATTTACTCAAATCGCTCAGATTGTTACGCCAAACGGCCAGATACAGCAAGTGCAATTGGCTCCGCTGAATGCCTTGACTTCATACCAGCAATTGCCCGCCAATGCCAACATTATTCACATACAAAATCCTGCTCAACAGCACCAAGCTCAGGTAGCAGTACAGCAACAACAACAGCAGCAGCAGCAACAACAGGCTCATCAGCAACAACAAGCAGTTACTGCTCAACAGCAAGCAGCTGTAGTAGCCCAACAACAGGCTCAGCAACAACAACAGCAGCAATTACATCAGTTACAGCAACAACAACAAATTATAAACGCTATAAATGCCGCCAACGAATCAGGGGCACAAATACCCACAAATCAACCTATAACCATAACGAATGCCCAGGGCCAACAGGTAACTGTAATACCAGCTCAACATTTGCAACAACTACAAAGACCAGCAACACAAACTGCCGCCTCGACAGCATCGCAACAGACCCCACAATCCTCAGCTAATCTAATTCAATTGCAACAAATACCAGGTCTACAAGCACTACCCATACAAAATATACCCGGTATCGGTCAAGTGCAGATAATACAGGCTCAGCAGTTGCCACCTAACTTGCAAGCACAGAATATACAACAGCTTTTAGCTGCTACCGCACCAACTGCCCAGCAACATCAAGCCCCAATACCACAACAACCGTCTCAACAACCTCAATCCACAACCCAGCAAACCCAACAGCAGCAGCAATCACAACAACAGCAACAAACAATGAATCCACCTACTCAATCTGCTCAAACCAGTTCCACCACCAACACAACAGCTCCAAGTGCAAACAGCGTACAATTACAGCAGCAAATCTCCACTTCAAATAGCAACAACAGTAATTCTTCAACAGTTTCACAAACCACTTCCTCCAATACACCACAATCACCCAGCAGTAGCACAAGTCTGCATCAGCCTAAACACGAGCCTCAGTCACCCACTCAAATCGGCCAGACATTAATAACGAACATTAAACAAGAACCCCCAGATAGTTCTCCGGTTTCATCTCTAAATAACGGAGCCAACGGTGTACCACCTGGTACAACTCAAATAAAGTGGATAATGCCACAGGCTACCACCGTTACACAAGTAAGAAAACATTTAAAGTTTTTCTTTTTTGAATTCAATTTAAATATAAATACAATTTGGCAAAAATAAAATTTTATTTTAAATATTTTTTTCAACTTTATCTTATTACTTTAGTCTCAGTACAAATAATCGAAAATTATACACAATTAAAACAAAGACTTTGTTTTAAAGCTAGCCATTTCTATTACTTGTATTTACACGATACCTCTTTATAATTTTGGATGTGATACTTGATAATATTAAAAGATAAATTCCTAAGGCCGGTCAAAATATTAAAACATGATTTTTTTACATATTGTTATTGTTAGTTAATGAGGTCGATCAACCTCTTAAATTTTCTGCCACATTGAAAAGCTTACAACATACATAGCGAGTATTTGCTATATCATGGTTCTGCCTCTACAAAATTGATCCTTAATTATTATAGTTGTTATTAAATTTGGAATAAAATATTTTTGTGGAAATCACTTTCCAACTGAACTACCAACGTAATTAAATTAACCAGACGTGAGACTGAATCAATAAATTTTTTAAAAATTTATTCGAATTTCTACATCGAAAATTGGAAAACATTTTACTCGATTCTTTAAATTTATTTAATTCTTGTAATAATAAAGTCTAAACGATCGAATGATTTAATGCATAACAATTATTTTGCACGAATTTCAGGAAGTGAAAGCATAAACTAATTTTTATTTTTTATTTTTCGTTTAAATAAAAACATTTTTATTTATATTCTTTAATTAATAGAAAACCGAAAAAAAAACGACAAAATCAATTCTAATCTGTTTTATCTTATTGCAAAAATTGCTTAACATTTTTTTAACGACAATTCCTTTAATATTATACTATTTAATTTAAGCTTGGTGGTGGTGGTAATTTATTTTAGTGAATTTCCATACAAAACGAGACATTTTTAATTTGTTTTTCCTAACAAGGTTACCTAACAGTCTACTCATCCTTACAGATACAACAACAACAAGCTCAATTACAACAGATACAACAGCAAATCCAACAAGCCCAGCAACAACAACAACAGCAACAAGTTGTTTCAACCATCGACAGCATGGCAATACCAGTGACGATTCCTGCATCTTTACAAATCACCGCAATCCCTCAAGGACAGCAGCAACAGCAACAAACAAGTCAGTTTGTTTTGCAACATCAACCAATTCGAAATGCTTTAATAAAACCTCACTCATCATCACAAATTTTAGGGGCTGCTGGTAATACAGCGACCACCGTAACAAGTGCAACAGGAGCAACACAAATAACAATTGCTACAACCACTGCCAACAGTAGTAACAATAACAGTGCTGGGCAAGCGTTACTACAACAGCAACAACAACAGCAGCAGAGCTCTACTTCAAATCAACAACAATCTCAAATCAACAACAATCAACAACTCCAACCCCCCTCACAAACCTCCGTCAATGTCAACATCAATTTAAACGATCCCGGTAATTTAGGCATGAAGCCACGTATAAAACGCGTGGCCTGCACTTGTCCCAACTGTGTAGAGGGCGAAAATAAATCAGATCGAAAAAAACAACACATCTGCCATATACCAGGCTGTAATAAAATCTATGGTAAAACTTCACATTTAAGAGCTCATCTGCGATGGCATACGGGTGAACGACCTTTTGTGTGCTCCTGGCTATTTTGTGGCAAACGTTTTACTAGATCTGATGAACTTCAAAGGCATCGTCGTACTCACACTGGCGAGAAACGTTTTCAATGTTCCGAATGTAATAAGAAGTTTATGCGCAGCGATCACTTGTCAAAACACATAAGAACTCATTATAAAACTAGATCTCCCATGGAACTCATGGAGTTGCAAAAAATTGCCATTAAAGAGGAAAAGGTCGAAGGAAGTGGAGACATGAATGCCATGCAGGGTCTACCGGGAAGTATTGTCAACATAAATTTAACCCCCCGCCAAGATGGTAGCCAACAACAAGTCGCGACAGTTGCAGGTTCAACTAACGTTTCCAATAACTTAAATAACACATCTTTAACATCAGACAGTGGCATTAGCGGCTCTAATGGTCCGGGTGGCTTAAATAATTCTGCGAGTGGTGGTGGTGGTAGTGGAGGAGATCTAATGCAAAATTCCGATCATGCTAATAGTTATGAACACGGTGAGGACTGTGAAGATGAAGACGATGACGACATGGAAGACGAGGAGGATAGTGGCGATGATGAGGAGAAAATGACCATTTCGGTGAATGAATTTATGGATAATTCTAACTAGCAGGACATTGATATGTTAATTGAACAATATATGTTTGATGATTTTTAGAATGCTTAAACAAAACTAAATGAAAATGAAAATTTGCTAACTGACGAACAAAGAATTTAAGAGATTGAGCTGAGATTAACATACAATCGTTGAGCGGATTGTAATGTTTGTAGAGAATTGGCTGGTAAGAAGTATTCTAAACAAAATTGAAAAATAAAGAACTGCAGTTTTTAGCGCTTGTTTTATAGTACAATTTGAGCAAAAACTTTTTATTTATTTTTATATTTTATAACTTGGAAGGACTTTTAAAAAGCTAACTTAAAAATGCATTTCTTAAGGATTTTTTTTTTTTTTTTTCTAAAAATGTTTATTCAGCAATAAAAGATTTGTAATGGGTTTTTGTAGAAAATTTTGTAATGGCTTCGAATTAATTAAAATTTTCAAATTTAATACTACTTTGCTAACGACTAGTGATGCCAATCGGAATTAATTTTTTTTTTAACTATTAATTATTAAACGGTTTAAATAAATTTTAAAAATCTAAGAATTTATCAAACTATTTTACGCAAAAACTGCTTAGTGGATTTAAATAAAATTTGACATACATATATCTTATGCTAACAGAATTAGAAGAAAATATACACTTTTTATTTAGGCAGTCACACAGACAAAGTCGCGGAGTAAGAAGTGGTCACCATTGACTATCGTGACCATTTTTGGTATAAGTGTTGCCATTGTGCGGGTATGACATTAGTATTGCAAATAGGCAAAAAATAAGTTTTCTCCGTAATTACAAAGACGTTAACGCGGTTACAATTACAAGTTACAATTAAAAACTTATTGGAAATGTAAAGTAAAATAAAAAAATAATTTATCAAAAATATTAAATTTTCTAAACCATTTTTTAAATAGAAAAATAAAGAAAAAACGATTAATCAAACAAGAAAATTGAATAATTTGATGCCTAAGAAAGAGTGCGCCTATAAATATTAGAACCTTTGAAACTACAAACCAAAATTTAATTTTTAACTGCTAAAAGTCAAGTTCAAAGTGACAAAATGTTATACTTCCATAAGCAAACAGTGATTAAACATAAATGACATTCTTTGGTAAACGATTAATTTATTAATGGAAAAAAAATTCTAATACAAAATCCGCAATTTCGGTTGTATAAATAAATATTCAAGATAAACAATATTTTTCACATCTCAAAAACAACATTCGATTGTAGTTTTAAATTAATTGCGTTAACGTTTTAACGGTATTAAATTGTTTTAAATCTCACATATTTTCAGGACTTATCAGCTACCGATTGGCATATCTGCTAGCGATAGACTGAATAAAAAAGAAATATAATCGAATTATGACCTTGGGTCAATATAATAAAAATGTTTAAATATCAGTTCTCATTTTACCAGCTGCTTTCTACTGCAGTAAATATTGTATATAGTATAGGAAAGAGTTTTTTTTGTAAGGCTTCAAATTAAAAGTAAATTTTTTTCTTATTTATAAGAAAATAAGTATTTTAAACAAAATATAAAGTATTTCGTAATTTATTAAAATAAGATTAAATATCAAATTAAAAATCATATATGTACTTATAAAAGTACATGCGTAGGCAAAATAAAATGATTTCCCCATAAAAAAAAAACACTAGCTTATATTTAAAAAAAAAATTATATTGTTTTAATGAAAAATCTAATGCAATTCTTTAAAAAATTAAGTATTTCAGTACTTTAATAAAATGTAAAAAGAATGAAAAAAATCATAAAAAAACAGAATCTATCAAAAACATTAACAATGGAACCAGCAGAGGGAACATTGTTAAAAGAAATAATTAATTATAATAATAAATATGTATGATTGTTTGATTTTACTTAACATATTATTATTTTTAAGAGTTTCGTACATCTTGGTGAAATGTGATACCCAGGACTTATTCCTTAAAAACAAACAAAAAAATAAATAAATACATAAAAAGTAAATATTTAAATACATTTGCAAAACTTCACAAATAGAATGAAATGTTTGCCGTCTTTTTGTTTTTAATAAATGTAAATAATTTATGTGTCTCCAAATGTAAATATACATGAAATTTTTAATATGCAAACATAATATTATATATAATTTATTTACGTTAATGTATTGTAGAAGGGTTAAGCTAATATTTGCTATCTTTTTTGTTTTATTTTATACAATTTTATAATTTGATTAAATTCTTTTATAGCGATATTTTTTGTCCATTTACTTTTATATGTTTATTCATAAGAAAATGTATTTTAATCGTATACTCTAACAACTAATGTATTTTTAATTTTTTATAGTTTTTTAAAGAAATCTATTCTGTTGAGAGAAATGTATAATTAATATGTTTTTTTTTTTATTAAATTATTTTAAGTAAACTATAAGATCAAATTCAAAAAAATATATTTCTATATTTTAAATGCACTCGAAAAATAACAGAAAAATCTATATCATATTTCATGGAAAATATAAAAACAAATATATAATAATAAAAATATGTGTGAAAGTTAAGATTTATTTCAATGAAAAGTTAAAAAATGGTATAAAAATATAAAATTACAGTTTCAATCCTTGCAATATATTTTACCAAATTAGAATTATGTAAACTTGGATTTCGAAAAAAAAATATAAACATTTTTGTTAATTTTATTTAATTTAATTTACTATTTATTAAAAAAATTTATTGAATGTAAAAAAAAAAAGAAAACAGTTGTTCAGAGTTGTCATGGACTAAATTCCTGCCGGAATTCGTTTTGAAAACGACAAAAAAATGCTTTGTTTTCATGAATTCCAATGTTTCGGTTTTATGTTTGATTTGGAAAACTAATTATGATTTGTACATTAAACCGATAATATCTTAGCCTATTCAAAAACACCCCCACCAACTAGAACGTGATATTTTAATTTTCGGCCACAACTTATTCATTTATTCAAATAATTACCATTATATAGAAGATTTCTATTAATATATTTTTTAATTACCACGAAATGTGGGATTTTAATAAATATTTTCTAAAAAAAAATCCATAAATGAAGATTTAATGTAACAAATTCCTATAAATTGAAAATTTTTTATCGGAAACTGTTTATTTGTGCAACTTATGGAATAAATAAGGGATTTTGTTAGTTTTTAAAAAATTTCAGTAAAAAAAATATAAAAAAAGTTTTTGCAATGTTTCTACAAATATTTTTCGATTTTTGCTAAAAGTTTAAAATCTTTAATAAAAAAAAAAGTTTTGTTTATTACATTACTATTCTTATTCCAAACTGTAAGGTCGATTTTGCGAAAAGCAACAATATTTATAAAAAAAATTTGTGTAATTTTTAAATTTTTGAACTTAATTTGACATAAAAGTTTGGATGTCACTATGGCAATTTGCTTTTGTTTTTAGCGCTAAAATCAGGATTTTTTTAATAAACTTTAGAAAAATTGATTATTTTATAAAAATTTAAAACTTGCTTTTACAGCATTTAACTAGCTTCTATAAAAAAATCCTTAAAACTTTTCAAGAAAAAAAAGTGATATTGTTAAGGTTTAAACCATTTTAAATACAATTTTAATTTAAATAATCCAGAAAGTAAAGAAATATAATAATAAACAGTTCTTTATGATAACGGGAGGAAAGAAATAAATATTTAACTGATATTATGAAAACTTAATTTTTTGTTTAAATCAAGCTTTTAATAAAAAGCTTATTAATTCGTTAATCAAACAAAAATTTGGTGTATATTAATACATATTGTTTTTCTAAAAATCTAAGAAATGTTTTAATAAAACTTACCTTTTAGGCATTTTTTG
>NDXZ01019829.1:0-24067 GCA_003055125.1 Paykullia maculata
GAAAAATTCCCAAAAAAAAAAATAACAAAATTTGTGCAAATCATTATCCTTGGTCTTTTCATCTCCTCTGGTGGCTTAAGTGCATACAATGTGATGTTCTATTGTAATTTTGGCCGTATTGTATTCATACATATGAATAGCGCAGTCATTTAATATCAAATATTCATAAAATCATGGTAATGTATATGTGTTTGATTAAGTATTCATGGAATATAAAAAAACCCCAGGTTGTTTAAGAAATATAAGTAACGATGATTAGTTTACAAAAGAACTTATAAATCTATATGTATATACACATTTTGCAAAATTTTTTTAATATAAATTTATGGTTCCTGTTTTTGAATAATGCTCCCAATTTTTGATTTGACAGCCCCAAAAATAAAAGCATTTAGACATTACAAAATGCAAGTTGTTGTTCCGCTGCATTAAAAAAATGTTTTACCAGGAAAAAAATTGTTTGAAAATTAAAAAAAAAACTACATCGCAGATTTTCTTTTTAACAAAACGTTGGGGGCCAGATTAAATGTTATTAAATTTGTTTAAATTAGGTCAAAGTAGTCTACTTGATAACATATTTGCTTAGTTTTGTGTAATTCGAAAAGACCACTGATAAGTTTATTTTATTAAATTCATAAATAAAAATCAGTTTAAAATTAGGACTTGTAATTTGATTAAAAAGTTTTTTTATCCCCAATCACAAAAACAGTTCCGAATTTTGAAATAAATTCTTTTAATGGAAAATTTGCATGAAGAAAGTAAAATTCTGTTAGCAAGTGGAAATAAATTTCTATCAGAATAAAACTTTATTATAATTTCAAGTAATAATTTCACGATTAGCAAATCATCTTATATATTTACTTTCAGAATACGTTTTGCTTAGCAACAAGGTATTAAAAATTGGCCTAATATATTTTTAATATAAAAAGATGAGAAAAAATTTTGAAAGACGTAACTTTTGATGGATAAAAAATCCATTATATCTATATCTTCAAATAAACATTAGTTTTTATATTGTTTTGGGTTTTTATATTAATAAAAAATATATGTATAAAATTTTACATAATTATTATTTTCACAAATTAACTATTTTATTTGTCTGCCAATAAAATTTTTTTTACTATACTCTTCACCACAGGTGACAAGGGGCATCAAACCGACCATAAGAGGTTCATACCATGCCATGGAGAGGTTCATACCTCTAGTGGGAGGGCCATCGTGGCAACACCATTAGCCAGAAGTCTCTGGAGTGTATGTATTCAGGGCGTAGTTACATTTACTTCGTACCCCTTTATTATTTTTTTTCTCTATACAGCTGGTATGATTTTTATTATTGTGGGCGTGCGTGACCAGAAAGCTGGCAAGAACCACACCCACCCGGCGAGCTTCAGCGGTGCTTATGCGGGCATACCAGCGCCGCCGCACTAGCCGTTTATACACAGCACACACAATAAAACTTTAAGTACATACGTACATGTAAATACATAGGTATATAGTATACATATACACACATACATACATCCATAAATACACGTAATGAAGGGTATATAAGATTTGGCACAGCTGAATATAGCGCTCTTACTTGTTTTCATATAAAAGCAGACCTTAAGCTTAGTTAAAAAAATTGTGAATGTAAAATTTTACTTTGTAACTTTTGCTTATTTATTTATACTTTAAGTTACATGCGTTTTAGTACTAAAGTTTACCTGCCCATAATTTACCAATTCAAATACTAAAATTCTCAGTAAAAAAACAGTTATTTACCAGTCATCTCATTTCTAGATTTTGTGTTTAAGAACGTAGTCTAAAAAAGTCTAGTAAAAATGAATTAAAACTTTTGAGTCAACAAACAACCCTATTGTGACACGATATTAGCTTAAAGTACTTAAAAATTCAAAAATACTTTTTCACCAACCCTTATTCCACTTTGACAATTGAGCTTAAAAAAGAGTTTTCCATTATGCTCTGCCAAATATCATAGGCATTTTGAGAATATTGCTTTTTCGCCCCATATGTTGTCTAAACTTGTGTGAGTGTGTATTGACAGCAAGTAAATACATTAAATAGAGTGAGTGAATATTGGCATATATTGTTATGTTGCCACTGTTTTTTTTTGTTCTTTGACTTGTGGCTTCATTTCCATACACAGTTTTGGCATCACCAACATCATCATCAGCAGCACACATTGGAAATTCTTTAGTCCTGCCACATAAAAGCAGATGTCGAAAAATTAAAACCATCATGCTATTTGACATTCATTCTCGAAGTAATACGCTCAACACACATAAATTATTTTTTTTTCCTTCTTTTTCATTTATTCCACTAGAAATATTCAAAGAATAGTTACATGAATAGAATCTGTATTGGTTTCTCTATAAACTTTGTATGAATTTGAAATTTGTTTAAATTAGTAATTTCAACAACTACAACAAAGAGTTTATGTCAAAAAATCTTTATAGCCCAGAATATTCATTTTAAGCTCTCATAAATATCTATGTAAAATGAAAATAGTATTTTCAGAATCCACTTTCTATGAATATTTGCAAATTTGACACATACACACACATACATACATATGTACATAACTACCTTAACACACATGAGGGCTTTAGATCGTTTGAAGTTGTTGGGGTAAATACGTATTTATTGCCACATACTGAACAGGTATGTTATGCAATATGATTTAGGATCCCTAAATTCATTTATCAAATTCAATTGAGTCTTTGTAAAAATGAAATTTTTGATACATTTTCGCAAATATTTACCAAAAAAAATCTTTCATATACACATGCAAAACTTATCGTTTATAACAATTGCAGTTCTACTTAGTATGGGGGTGCCTGTTTGATTGTCACTGAATCAAAAATGAGATTTCATATTTTCCTTTTTCAACCAATATTTACTCAAAAAAAAACTATTGGATTAACAAATTAGAAAATAATGAAATTTCAAAGCAAAAAACACATACCAGTTGCAATTATGAAGAACAAAGCTCGGTCTTTGTAAACTAATAGAAATTAAATTCCCTATTGACAAAAGTAAGATTAAATAAAATCACTGCTAACAAGAAATTTTAAATTGTATTTAGACTAGTTTTTTTGTACTTTAAAAAAACGTAAAGAATAGATTTTAAGAAGTGCATTAAAATTTAATGAATACAGCTAAGATGTAGAAAAATAGTTTAAGTACAAAAAAATTGTTCTTCAGCAACAGAAATTTTATAAATTTATTTTAATTAACTAAAAGCAAAATAAAAATAAATAAATATTATTGTAAGCAAACGAAGGTTGCTTGACATCAAAATGTTATAAATATCTTATTTAAAGATTTTTAAAAGAGGAAAGTGATTACAACAACAACTAAAAAAAAGATACCCGAAAACTTTTAATCGAAAATTTAAAAAAAAAACTTAATTTGCAATTAAACTCTTTTTTTTACAACAGTGACAGATAACCTATTAGTGTACATTTATCATACGCCTGCATAAACAAACAAAATCAATATCGATCATACGCTGTGTGTGTCATAATTAATAACAAGAAGTTAATTAAACGTAAACTCATTTTAATACCACTCTTAAGCTATGGACAAGAGCAAAAAAAAAAACATTTTTATTTTTCTACTTTTATATATGTATTTAAAACAAATAGTTCATAATCAAAGAATAAAATACATTAAAACAAATAATGAAATTAAAATGCTTGGCCTTTTTATTTAATGCCATAAACTTTAAACGCAAAGTACTAAATTGTTAAAAAGGGCCAATATACCGCTTATACTACTAAATGAAGAGGTTAAAAAAATATTTATTTATATCAACAAAAAAGTATTGGAAAAATAAACAGAAAATTTCTTTGTCACTGATTAATTAAAAATTATAGATAAATAAAAAACATTATTAACAATATAATTCAAATTATGAGGCCATTAATAAATGTTATGGGAAAGCATCAGCATAAAATACCTTTTCTTATCTTAACTATGTACTTTAAATTATATCAATTTATTTATCATTATGTTTAAGAGAATAATTTTTGTTTTTGTTTTAATTTAAGGTCAACAAAAATGCTCAATTAATGTCAGCAAAAAGTGGTGGTGGCAATATGAATGGAGTTAATTTAAATGGTGAACGTAAAAGATGGATACATGATCCCACAAGTAAGTGTATACAAATATATTATTATGAAATTATATTTTTATGTAATAAAAATTGTAGAAAAATTTTCAAATTATAAGCCTCATTTCATATTATGTGTTTTTAATTTTATAAAATTTTATTATTAACTTGTAAATATGATTTTATTTAATTTTTTTATTTTCGAAACATTGCGAAATGAAGCCATAATTTTTAAAAATGATTTAAAAAATGTAATACTTAACAAATCATTGAAACGTTAGTATTTCCAATTTGTTAAAAATTTACTTAGATCGAAATATAAAGGAAAATAAATATACCATGTATTTCTTTATTAACGTCCTAAAAGCTTAATTTTATTTCTATCCTAAGACCTTAACTCAGACACATTTTATGTTATGTTTTATGTTATACCCTCCTACAACGCGGGGGATTGGTTTCGGAAAAATTCGACATTGTAAGAAATCGCGTTATAGGAGATATTGACTCTATACAAAAATCAGAGTTTGGTTCCAATATGGAATTTATAATTTAATTAAAATTAATTTAATTAAACAAAAACAAAACAAAAATTCTAATAAATCAAATCCAAAACAGAACCATAACTTGCTACTCTTCCTCATCACTTAGCATGATATGTGTTAAACATTTTGTTCGCAATAATTCAAAATCTAAGCTTGATCCACTATCAGATTCGGGCATTCCTTTAACGATTATTGGTTTAAAAAAATCTTTTAATGAACTTTTTTGCTCTTATTTTAAAAATCTTTATAAATTTCTTAATATTTTAATAATTTTTAATTTAATATTTTTAAAAATTTCGTTTAAATCTTTCTGCTCTATTCCTTATAGGATCGAAACACAGAAAATTCCTTTAAGGGGAGAAAACTTTTTCAATTTAAAATAGTAAATTGCGTTACATGAAAAGTTTTCATAAAAATCGCGTTGTAGCAGTTGTAAGAAAATTTCCGCATTTTGGGAACCACGCTGTAGCGAAACCGCGTTTTAGGGTTAACAGGTTATGTATTTCAATCATATAAGAAATGATTTGCATGAAAAAAAATTATTAAAAATTAAATATGCATTTATTGCAAAACGGTTATTAGAAGGTTGCCTTTAGTTCCTGTATCGTACGTACATATGTAAATGAATCTAAACAACAGCAAAAAAAGAAGAAACGTAGGAAAACACAGTGGCAGTTATAGTTTCGTGATTTTATTTCAGCCTTTTATAGACCGTCTCTTCTTATTTACAAAAGCAGAATTTCCTGAAACATTACTTGTTAGTTGAGCCTGTGTACGGCTCTGTGCTGCAGCATTTGGCGGTTTCAAAAGGGCAGGTAGACATACAGACAGATATCAATTAATTGTAAAAAGGCTTCGAAAAATATACTTTAGGGGGGAAATTAACGAAATTATAAACAAAATGACAATCTTACATAGACACTTGCTAAAAAAATGTAAATTAAAATAATTTTAATTTTAAGGAAACCAGGAGAAAGTTAGCTCTAATTAAAATAAGCTTAAATAAAAGTTTTTAAACTCTTAAAATCAAAATTAGTGAAGTACTTTGATTTCTTTCATCGCAAGGCTAAAATGTTCTTAGCTCAGCTCGCGAATTTTTATTAATTAGATTTAAATTTTCTTTAGTATTAATATCATTTAAACTTATTAATACAATATTTTAAATATAAAACAAAAATGTTTTGTAAATTCAAAATAACATTTTTAAGGTATAAAACTAGAAAATGTCCTTAAAATGTCTTAAGAAAACTAAAACAAACACCCACAGCTTGCTAATAATCTTTGTTGGATTTACTTTTTAATCCTTTTAGTTTTTGTTTTTGCCAGCTCTAGCCAACTATAAACTTTGAACAATTAATTGTAAATATCCACATCAGGTCGTCTCAGGTATTTAACAATAATCCTTTAATTTTAACTATTACACAGTAGGTAACATCTACAAAGTAGAGTAGAAAGGAGAACAGCCTTACATTTGTATGTCTCATTTTTACTTTATAATTTATTTTTCTATTCAACACACACACATACATACTTACATATGCTGGCTTGGAACCCAATTGATATTGTAGAAAGCTTTCTATTTTAGGTTTGACCTTTTTTCAAGCAATTTAATTTTGTTATTTCCTTTACTTATTAAATTCAATTTTTATTCCATTTAGCCCATATTATTAAACTATGACTTTTGTTGCCAAAAACGAGATTTTATTAAAATTTATTATTATTAGAATTTTTGTTTGTTTCCACATCTATGACTGCACAACAAGTAAATAAGAGTATAATTTTGTAATTTTATTTTTCAGGTGACTTGTGCCGTCCACTGAACTGTAAAAAACGCGAAATTTGTTTACTGGAAAATGAATACAGTGCTGTGTGCGTTTCGAAAAAGGAGTTACACAAAAATCGGTAAGTAGAATAACATCTGCAACAAGAAGAGAAATTTTCATATTCCTAATATTCCTAATAAACGTGCAAATTTTCCATAAAGGAAAAATTATTTTTAAAAATTCATTGAATTAATTTTCAAAAAAAAAAATTAAACTTTAATTTATTTTTAACGGAATATTGATTAAGGGCTCGAATTTTTAAAAATTACAGATAAAAGTATAAATATAAATAGATATGGGCTGATTAGGAGAAATTTTCCATGTAAAGAAATCTTACATTTATTCATAACACATTTTGAAATATTTGAATGTAAAGTCGAACAAATGCAAAAGTTCAGTTTTATACATTTATATTGCATGTTTTGTTTTGATTAACCCAAAACAGCGTCTACAAACTATTTAAGAAATATAGATTCAAGATCTGCCATTGCAACTCAAAAGGGCCTCAATTTAATATGATTTAAATGTCAATCAAATCATCGGTAAACATTTCTCTCGTCATTCACAAAAAAGGCACTTAAATATAGAAACTGTATCAAATTGAGAGTATATCAAAATGTTAACCAAAATGAATAATATTTTCTTAATATCTAAACGTTATTAACATCTCATTAATTTATGTTCAATTTTCTTATTCCTTGCTTAGCCTCATAATAAACAATTTTAAAAACACAAAAACATGAAAATCAAAAGTAATTTCAAATTTTCCCTTTCCTCCACTTTTATTCTTTCCCCACATCCTAGTGATGAAATTATCACAAAATCGAAATATTTGGAAGAGCAAGCCAAGCGCAGAGCAGCTAATCAGCATGATAATCTTCATCTTAATAACAATCTCAATAGTAACAACAATAATAACAACAACAACAACATAAACAATAATAACGTTGATAATGATGATGAGGACGAAGATGATGAGGATGAAGATGACTTGGATGTAAGCAATGGTGATGATAATAATGTTGATATTTTAACTACAAATGACGACGTGAATTTTAATACTATCAAAAACAACAATATTAATGGTAACAGTAATAACAACAATAATAATTTTAATATGAATCTTAATAACAACAACAATAACGATGAAATTGAGTCTAAAGAAGATGATGTCTTTTACGAGAGCAACGCCGGTATGGACAACAATAAAAACAATGACGACGATGAAGAGGAAGAGTAAGTTATTTATTATTGTTTTCTATTTCGAGTTTAAATTAAAAAAAAATGAAATTTTGGTAATATAGCTGGTACTAAATGTTATATGTTTTAAATTACAAGACTTAAAAGGTTATTTATTTTTTAGTTTTATGCTAAAAGAATAAACATATACAAATTTTACATATTTTTGTAACCGAAAAATATTTTTAAATAAATTTGACTCATATTAGAGGAGTTAACATGGCTTCTGAAACTTGTTATTCGATAAATTCCTTATAACAAGGGTACAGAAGGCAATATAAAGTCCGCTATTGCATGCCAATTAAAGTGTACCAAAAGTTAAACAAATAATATCTGTCACGGCCGTCTTTTTTTTTAAAGTTCATCTGTTTTAAGCATCAAATAAAAATTTTATCAAAATAATAAAAACTTTTTTGCATGCGTGTTGCCAGGTTAGCTCGTTTGAGGCTTTTTAAGGCGGCACAAAATAATTAACCTAATGTTTTTTTAGTTATACCATTTAACCCTTTGTCATACACATGTTTCGAATGTCACATTCGTAACACATGGGACCCACCATACATTTTGATGCTTTTATATGGATAATATTTTAATTTTTTATATTATTATGATATAGCAGCTATATATTACCTATTTAAGAATTATAAATCATAAAAAAACTTATCTGGTTATCAAGTAAAAATAAAAATTGTGTTTTGTTTTAACCTGTTTAAAATGTCCTTATAACTATGATTTCATTCGCATTTTCAATAATTTTTTTTTCAACTTTAATGGCTAAAAATATTTTAGGAAAGTACCTGAAGTTTCAAGTCTGTAGCTATATTATAAACAAATTAATACTTAGTTTAAACTCTGAAAAGTTCTGGCCAGACCTATGTGTATGTCTGAGGGTAAAAATATTTCATAAGACCTTAAGATTTAACAGCATCATGTTCTGGAAATGATATCAGTTAATTGGCCACTGCCATTATCAATAACATTTCTGGGGCGATAAGTTCTAAACTTCTTAAATCTGGTGATCTTTGAACAAATGAATTAATCAAGTTTTTGAAATGTTAAAAATAAAAATAAGTTTCAAAAAAGATTATGCTAAATAAAAACTTATTTAATTTTGTTTCATATGTTTGTGTTCATTTCCTAAATTTACATATAACGAAAATTGAAAAACAAAAAAATGTTTTATACTTTTCTTTAAAATTAAAATTTTTGTATACCAAATAGCTTTAAGATATACATACTAACTCTGACAATTATCATATGCATTAAGCATTTATTTGAAAAAATAAGATATATTCGTGTGTTTATTTAATAAACTTTTAACTTTATGACTAAATAATATTGAAGAAAGGGTGTATTAAATTCCCAACAACCAGATATACATCCTCTTACTTGTTTTGTTGCTCATTTTCTTAATAACAAAGAAAATTCCCATCGATAAGCAAAAGCATCACTATTAAAATTGTTTTAATAAAAAAAACAAATTTCTTAAAACATTGGGTTCATATTTTAAATTCATAAATTTAATTATATTAAACTGATTTTGAGTTTTTTTTCCAATAATATATGTAAATACGCATATAACAAAATAAACATTTAGGTTGAATTCAATTAATTTTGGTTTGGTTTCTTAAATGATAACCACAAATAGAAAAATATTCTAAATATTTGAAACACTTAACCTTGACATAAACTGTAAACGAAAAAATGCAAATTTTACAAACAATTCATGGCTTTAAAATCAAAAACAACAAAATTTTAATTTAACCTTCATTTCTAAAGAAAACTTATTGCATACTTACCTAAAACTGTAGAAATATTATTATCTCAGTGAAAAAAATGTATATTCTTAAAAAAATAATAATAGTAGTCATAGAGAATATTTACTTTTTTTCTTTGTTACAAAAAGTATAAAATTATGGGCAGGCAATTTCGTAAATGTTATTTTCTTATCTTCACACAAAACTGAATTATGGAAATTGTAAAGTATTTCGTTTTCCCCCTGTTTCACTTCAATACAATTTAAATATTAAATTGTAAATACTTTTCACGATTTCATTTTTTGTCTGTGTATGTGGGTGTATGTTTAATCAATTGTTAAATGAAAGGAAACAATTTACATATACATACATAGTAGGAAAAAAACCATTTAGAATGGTATGCCCTTCACCATTTACATGTACACACATAACAACAACAGTTTTTTTATTTTGTTGTTGCAATGTGTTTACTTCTTGCTCAAAAGCACAAGAACAAATCATTTAGTTTGTTGTTTTAAAAACTCTTCCCTTCCTAATTTTTTTCGAGAAACTTATTTAGTTATTGTAATATAATAATTCATTTTTTATTGTTTTAGTTTCAATCGAAATTCAAAACAAGGGTGTATGTTTCTATATCTGAAGCGAAGTCATTGGTAAAAATTAATGGTTTACGCCTACTTTTACACTGATCTTGTAATTTTTTTAATTTAATTTAATGTATATTACCAATAGGAAGGTAGGTACCTGTTGAAAGGAAAATATTGAAAATAATATCTGTGTAGAAAAAAGTTGTCTAAATAGAGAAGGATAATCAAGCCGCATGCATCGTTCGAGTTTACCCCAGAAAACAAGCAACTACCCCTAACCAAGGAGTAGATATTGAGCAACTCTGTGATCGCTATATTCAAAATACTACTCAATCGGCAGATAGCAAAATATATTTTGGATGATTTTAAATTATTATGGCGCTTATGTTTTCACATTCACTTTGAATCAATAGGCAGAGAAATTAATGCGACACGACTACCTCTACAGCCACCTTTTACGCTATGCAATATTAAGTTTTTAAAATTCGGCATTTCAGAATACTGCAGTGTTACTTGTTATATTCATAAATTCATAAATAGTCTAATATTTATTGTTTGCTTTTTTTTGCAAAATATTTCAAGGAGAATGTGTCGAATATACAACCTTTAGTACGATAAAATGTATAAAGGTATGTGTTTTAAACTTTGTTGTTTTAATTTTTCTTACATTTTAAATAGCGTAAATAAACAATAAATTTAAAAATCAGAAAACCACATTTTACTTTTTCAAGTCAAGGATTGTTTGATTTAATCTGATACATAAACCCTAACGAATGCACATGCACATTCACACACATATAACAGCTACGATTGGTAACGGAACGAAAATCGCGTGCTCAGTTTAAATTTAGGTGTAGGTCATATAAAATCGAAATTAATAACAAAAAAATTTTTACAAACAAAAAATAACGACATATTAGTAAACGAAGGCTAAAACCTTAGCTTATTATTTATTAAAGGCATTTTCGATAAATGATAGCTCCATACATACATACATAAAAATTAAATTCAATTTGTTAAAAAAAAGCTGGTAAATATTTTTTATTTACACAAAACTTTGTATTCATTTTGTTTTTAAAGAAAATTTTTTTTATAATCGAAGTAATGCGTTTTAACTAAATAGTACAGCTTGTGGCTGACACATTTTTTATTTAATTTTTGTGTGTTTAAGCAATTTTATTTACGACCTATAGAAAAATTTACATTGTTATACTATCAGTCATTCTATTTGACTTTAATGATTTAGAAATCTTAAACATTTTCTGATATCATTTATCAAACAAAGTTTGTCTACAATATTAAGTAATTTTAATAAAAAATCGCTGAATAAATGCCTTCATTTAATAACATACCAAATTGGCAACGACAACAAAGGACTGTCTGACACATATAATATGACACATAATATAAATAAATAATTTCGAAAGTTTTACCCACATTTAACCTATAAAATACAACATGAAAAAAAAATAACACAGAGTTCTGACACATTTAAACTCATGAAAACTTATATTTGCTTTATAAATTGTAAAAAAATAAATTAGTTAATTAATAATAACATTCAAAGACACTCGTGTTTTTCCATCAACAAATAAAATGATGAAAAGAAAAAAACATCACGTGAACAGATAAACAAAGAGACGTAAAATCATGTCACTGACATGCTGAAGGGCATTAATTCCTTAATTTGTTGTTATTAACTATGTTTTTGTTGTCGTATGAAAATCGCAATCAAAATCAAATTCAAAAACTTAAAGCTCGTGAAAACTTTTTTCTGTCACATTCGATTACATTAAATAAATTAAATATGTATTTGTGTATGTGTTTTTAGAGTGGGTGGTTACTTAAATAATTACACTTTATCAATTCTTATTTATTATATAGATAGAAAGATGTCCTTTTGAATACAAAAAAATATAAAAAGTAAAGTATGAATAGACAAACAGAAAGACGCAGACATGTGAACGGCATGATGAAAGTCATTAATTTAATGTTTGTTGTTATTAACTGTGTTTTTGTTGTTGTGTGACAGACGCAATCAAAGCTGGTTATAACTTTTTTAAGACCTCAAAATACATTATAAATACATACATATGTATGTATGTTATTATACCAATACATGTGTATGTATATATATATATATATTTATGTGTGTATATAACGGATGTCCAAATTTGAAGTATAATTTTATTTTTAATAAAAAGGAGAGTTTTTTTGAGATATTAAAAATATTTTTATTTCAGTTTATTACAACTAAGTTCCAGTTAAAAATGAAAAATTATGTCGGTCAGGTGACCCCTCTACTGGCTCAGCAGGCTCCCAATCTTTTACCAAAATTTTCAATCACATTTTTCAATAAACAGTTGCCAATGGTTGATATCTGCTCGATAATATCATTTTTAAGTTCTTGAACTGTTCTGGCATTATTGCTGTACACTTTCGATTTCAAAAAAACCCAGAAAAGTAGTCTAAAGGTGTCAAGCCGCACGATCTTAGTGGCCAATTGACCTGTCCTCTACGAGAATAATTCGATTTTTGAACTTTTCTTTTAAAAGATCTATTGTTTCTCTCGAACTGTCATTTCGTAATCTAACATGTAGTCAATTATAATTGTAAATAATTTTGTCCTAAACATTTCCTAGTCGAAATTTTATAAGAAATTTCTGTCGTAACACTGTTTTGTAAATCTCTTAACAATCATGTAACCAGTGTTGACAGTATCTAAAAAGTTAATAAAGTGGTTATTTTGGAGCGGTAGCTAAATCGGTAAAGTTAAATATGTTCTTAAAGGAGTAATTTGTGATGTATTTGATGATAAATATAGAGCTAAAAGTTGCTTTTCCTAAGCATTTTTGTATATTATTTTTATTTTGTTTCTTAACAAAACATTAACACAAAAACACACTTATTTTTTGGCAAGAAATATATTAAAGTCGCAAACAAGTATTTTTTTTTTAAGATAAAAAAACAAAAATTTTTTTTCAACTACTTAAATTTGGCATAATTCTGTTAGAGAACTAATGCTAGTTAAGTGACATTTAAGCAAATAATAAACATCTTTATGAAAATATAAAAAAAAGTATAATGTGCATTTGCAAGTTTGAAAACATTATACTAAACAGGGGAAAAATACTTTCTTGGACAAAATTGGTAGCAATAACAGAGAAGCCCAGCGTACCTTTATTGGACCACAACCATTTTTAGGCGTCTCGAACAGCTACCTAAGGGGTAGTACTGGCTCGTTGCTCGAGGCGGAATTTTCTCATCACTGGGAAACTACTACGGGCCTCAGACAATCAAAACGTTTTGTCGACCTGTCCCGGAACAAATCCCAAAAGCTACTAAGCTCGACAATATCGATCTCGGGTTGGTTTACGGGACATTGTGGCCTTAAGACCAAACAGTACAGATTCTGTGAGACGGGCGATGAGTCTGCCCTGCGCCAATGACGCGCAGGGTCAATTTCCTTGGTGGGCCGTTCATGACCCCGAAGGAGAAATACGGTCTTTCACCTAACAGGACAATTGGGTTTATTCGAAGCCTACACTTGTCTGGGTGAGACAGTGGGTTGCACAAAAGATCCTAAGCGTTGTGGCGCTTAGGGCCTTTATGATTGAATTGAATTGAATACTTGATTGTTTTAGTAATAAAATAAAATAATAATCAATAACATTTAAAAATTTATCTACATACAGAAACAAAATATATATAAACAAATTTTTGTAAACATAAATTGTTAATAAATATTAATACGTGGACAATTTATTTTAAAAAGATGTATTGGAATAATATCTATGTTATCTAGGAGTATAAAAAAATTTTCTATTCTATAAATCTAGAATTTATAAATCATTTTTAAAGCACAAATTTTAGCAACTTAAAACAAACATTAAATTTGCACCATCTCTCCTGATGAAAACATGTCTAAATTAAATTTATCAAAAATATCTAGATATACATACACATATGTATGTATGTACATATGTACATATAAAAGGTACATGATTTATTTTCTTAACTTATTCACTCATAAACCCCGACACTAATATAAATTGTACAAATAGAACATTTAAGTCTTATACTTATCTTTGGTTGAAAAGCAAAAACAAAACAAAACCAGTAATAAATAAGAAATAATACAACGTATTGACATATTGTTATAGACTTCTAATGTAAGAATACCAGATATTTATTTTGATTGACTCTATTAGAGGAGCTCATGAACAAATTTCGTTTGGAAAATGAAATCATAGCTGTCGACAACATAAATTGTTTCTTTAAGGCACTACTCTAATGTGTTTTATACATATGTATGAATGTATGTTGAACTCTTTAGTTGTATGTATTTAGACTAATATAAAGAGAAGAAATGTATACAAAATAATGGAACAAAATATAAAATAGAAAGCAACACAATACATTTATTTAGAATTGAAAATAATGAAAACGACTTGAATGTAGAATAATATATCAAAATAGAAACAAATCTAAAGTAGCAATCTTTTGTGTTTCGCACAAGCACATTTTTGTTCTTATACAGACAGCACAATAGATGCATATAAACACCCTTTGCTATGTCGTTCCAAAACTAACACATATGTACGTTAAAAAACAATAATTCACTTTCAATAGATTTCCAGAAAGATTCCAAGTTTTTACCAAGAAAGGTTTGAGAATCAATAAGAAACAATTAAATAAAAGTGTAAAATATTGACTTGAATTGTATGGCAAAAACCAAAAACAATAAAAATAAATTAAATTTAACACTAAAAATCGATTTACTTAAATCATGTTTGAAAAAATTAGCTCTCTTTAAGCCCACCGTGCCGTAAAGAAAAAGCCGGAAAAATTAAATGACAACAGAGCTACTGTGTTACTCCACCCATTTATTTCAACCGTGATGTGGCAGACAACAATACACTGAAACGTTACGCGTCTTTTTGCTATTTGTCTATTTTCAATACATAACAGAAAAAAAAATATAAAAAATAAAACATTTGTTAAATTCACTTTGTTCTCCATTATTAACTTTTTTAAATTCATTTGATAAAATATAACCATTTTTTTATTTCTTATTTTTTGCAAACAGATTTTATTTATTTTTGTATACTTGGAACATAAAACACACCTCGTTTTATTAGAATTCTAGTTTTGCTTCAACTATAGGCACGATTTAGAAAATAGAAATAAACAAATAACATATATTAGATTTAGAAGGTAAAAGGCAGTACTTCTCACATCTTTTTATAATATGACCTACTTGTAACGGATAGCACAACTTAGACATTTTTATATACAGAAAGCATATGTTAAATGTTTTCTATGATAAAAAAAAGTTATCAATATATTTCTAAAAAGAAATTAACAAAATTAATTTTATTTTTAATTTTTAGCTGTCTGGTGCTTATAACCTTCTGAAAGATTAAATAAAGCTTTGAAAAGAAAAATTTATTAAAAATTACAAAATAAAAGTAGAATATCTAAAGTTTTCTGTTAAAAAAAGAATATGTAGAAAACAGCAAAAAAGTTTAACCACGTTTAATGTTGGGAATCAGTTTATTAGAACAAAATAAAAACCAACAAAAATTAATACCAAAATGCCATCAATAAATAATATGTTTTTTTTTTGGTTTTAGCGGTTTTTGCTAGCTCAACAACAGTTGAGCTTTTTGTGTCTACATGATTTAAAAATAAAATTTATTTAGACATGGTAGTTTATTATGAGGTACTTTCTTCTGAACATAATAAAAATATAACAAACACATCAGGTAAAAATTCATGCGACTGTGTGACAGGTAATAATCTTGTACGTAGTTATGAAACAACGGTGGGGAAATTCGTAATAAAATTAGAGCCGACCAAATCGTCATTTCGGCTAGATGTAATAGCGAAATTTAAAAATATTGTTTGCCGCTAAACAAAATTGTTTCTCTTAAACTGAATTCCCCCATTGTGTCTGAAGAAAAAATTTGTCCAGACAAATTTTGTTTTATATTGAGTTTTAAACTTGAATTCAGCTTTAGCCTACGAAACACATTTCCTGTGAAAGGCTATTTGTAAAAAACACTGCGCTGGACTGAGTTCTAAACAACGCAACAGTTTTGCACGACTCAAAATTGATCTGTCAATAAATTTACATATAAAACAAACCTCATAATGAATTACTCTGTACTGTGCGTTAGTATTAGTAAGTGCATGTATGTAGAGAGTACAGAGTGAGTTTATTACCTCTACAAAAATACAACTTCTAAAATGTAAAATAGCGCTGTGTTTAATGGATTTATGGCTTTTGATTTGATGCCTTTTAATTCAGCATGGCTTTGTTCATCGAAAATGTTGATCTTTCTTTTATTTATTAAACATTTTTCCTGTTTCTCAATTCTACGAAGATTGAAATAGATTAGTTCTTTGTGTTTTACAAAAATATTGTTTTTTTATATGTATTTGTATAGAAATTGTTTTAACGAGTTTTTTCTGTTAAACAATTTGGTGCATTTATTGCAGCAGCAGCTTAAAAGTTTAACATGATGTTGGGTTTTTTTTTACAAATGTAGGTTATAAAATCTGTGTGACTTTTTTTACAAATAAAATAATTTTTTTGACTTCCCATAGCATTTTTTGTTTTCGATTGTATAGTTTTTTAAAAAAATTTTTCAATAATTCTAATAAAAAAGTATTCGATTTAGTCTTTATATAGAAATTAAAAAGGATAAATAATTTGTGAAAAAATTATTGTCAAATATCCTGTTTATGGCAAGGTTTTAATAAAAATTACCTTTTGGCAAAAAATGTCCCTCCGTTTTGTTCACAACTTTACAAAAAAATATTTTTTAAACACTTTTTATTAATATTTTCTTGATATAATTTTTTTATTTTAAATTTTAAATAATTTTTTTGCATAACGCGAGTTTTAACCCTAGAAAGATAACGTTATTTTTTGTACGTTAAAGATAACGAGAAGTATGCATTTCAATATCCTTTTAGGTGCAACGAAAAATATATTTTTGAAATATTTTTCATTGAAATCATTTATTTATTGAGTTTTTTTTTAATTTAAAAGTGCTTTTCAATAAAAGTGGTAATAAAACAAAAAAAAAACAGAAACATTCTCTCACAACAAACGACTCTTTCTAGGGTTAATAATATAACTCTTTACTCTCTTCTTTTGAGAGCTTTTGATAAATTTTACAGAAATCTCAAGAGTTTTCTTTAATTTTTTCATTTAGAAAACTGCCAATTAGTGTTAAAAAAATTTCTCTATTTTTAACTTTCTATAAAACATTAAATAAAAATTTCTCTTGAAAGAAAATTTGTAAATAACACTCTCTTAGGCTTTCGAAAGACTCCTGTGTATGAATAATTTTTAATTTAAGTTTTAATTTATAAAGGAATTTCTAAAAACTTAATTTTAATAAAAACTATTTTTAAAACTGCTGATTTGTTGCAAGTTTTACATTAACTCAAAGATTCTCGAAAAATTATCGTTGTTTTAGTTTATTTTTTTAAATAAACCCTTTTCTCGCTCTCCTCTCTGTTTTTGACAACTTTTGATTAATTCTTTATATAAAGGAGGTTTTAGTTAACTATTATTATTTTAAGGCAATTTTCGATAAAATCATTATTATAAAAAAAAATCGATAGAAATAAAACTCACAAAAAAAAGGTTTATAAAATTTCAATAATTTATAAATAATAAAAAACTTTCAAAATTTGTCTTAATTCTTTATTTACAGAAAACATGACCTCTTTTCTTTTTATATTTGACTGAATGAAAATCGTTTTACTTTTTTCTTTAATTTATTGCCCATAAAAGAAGTAAAATATAAGTCAAGTTGAATAAATTTAAAACAAACTGAAACGATTTCTTATTGACTTAAGTTGAGTTCATGCATGTGTTCAGCTTTAATTAAATTACATACATTTCATTGTCTATTGAGCACTCACATGTGTAGTTTACACAACAACAATAGTAATAAAATAAAACAAAATAAAATGAAATACAATTTACTTCCGCAAATATGAGAATGTTGTTAATTTTCATAGATGATTGAATAAGAACATTTGTTTCTATACAAAAAAAAAATAAATATTTAACTAAAAACACCAGAAAATTCTTTAGAACCTATGAAACAAATTACATGTTGTTACGAAGCAACAAAAAATTTAGAAATCTAAGTAGCAACAACAAAAAAGTAATAAAACAAAATACCATAAATATTTGCAATTGTTGCACTTACCAGACAACAAAATTATTATGTGTTTTTTACTGTGTGTGCATTTTACTTTTTGCATTATCGAACTATAAAAAATCGTAATGGTTGAATGAGTTTAAATACTTAAACATACAGTTTTATTACTTTTTTACAGAGGAATAATAGAGTAATAGATTATTAAATTACAAATCCATATGTGCATGTTAAGTTAAATCAAAGTTTACTTGTTGTTATGTACAATGGTGCGTTTTTACTGTGTATAAAATATTCATTGTAATTGCAATAACTTTTTTTATTAGGTATTTAATAAGAATGGACTAAATATTATTATTTTAAAAGTAATTCCTAATTGATTTAGCAATGATGCATTTACATGTATGAGTATTTGGCTGGAAGTAAATTTATTATGTTTAAAAATATTTAAAAATAAATAAATATTTTATTGTTTTGTGCAAAAAATTGTAACATTAAAATAGGACATCTTAGGTGTATGAACATTTGAACCTAATTCCAGTTTTTTATTTCCTGCTTGATCTACATATTTTTACAACATATTTCTTTTTATGAAATAAATGCTGGTCTAGTCTTTTGATGTAGGCTTAACCACAGCCTGACGGGTTGTAAATTGTCATTAGAAAGTATTGTTTAGCAGACTTCACAGGTTAATTTTTTTTATTTTATTGGTTGTCACCAATTCTTAGTTATACTAAATAGTTTGAGGTGGCAATTGAATTTTTTTTTACTAAAATTTCAAAAATAAAACGGGCAAGGAAAACGTATAAAATTTATTTCTATTTATATCTCTCATGGTGTTGCCATACCTTTTATACTTTTGTAAGCAAAAACCATAGGTGTTAATAATGGTTGGTTCACGTGGTAGTTCGCTACGCGCAAATTGTCAAGTAGAGTCTAATGACCCCGTTTTGACAGGACCACACCACCCGTCAGAAGTGCCGCGCCCCAGGCCAGTAAGCCAATGGGGAGATAGTAGAACTAGATCCACCCGGTCGCCGTCAGTTATCTCAGCAGGTCGTTCAACCCTGTCTCAGATACGTTACGGAGGTCCTCTAGTATATGGTCGCCTAGGAGAGAGGGCGGGACATTTGCAGAGAAGATGGAACACTGTTTCCTCCGTACCGCTCTCCTTACAGCTGCGACAGTGTTCATTATATGGGAGTCTGAGCTGTTGTGCATGTTTCCCCAGCGTCCAATGGCCCCTTAATACCACCAGCAACCTCGACACGTCTTTCCGATTAGGATTCATAAGTTGCGTTGTACATATACTAGCTACTAGTTTACTGAATACGTAGTTATTTATTTTTGTTTGAGTTGTCCAAAACTTTATGGCTTAAGCTTACAAATGTACTTACCAAATACAAAATATAACTAGTTACCAAACAGCAACTAGAAAGTTAAATTATAAGTATTTAGTTTTCTACTATTGGGATCTTATTGAAGCTATGCCAGGTGTAAAGTATGTAAAAAAGGTTACTAAAGTCATTACTACTAAGTCGTTACTGCCTGTTTGAAAATAATTATGATGGTAATGACCCCTTATTATTATGCAACGTATGAAATAATAAAAGTTGCCCAAACTCAAAAAGTTTTTACTGGATTACTTTTGCAACAACAGTTCATAAGTTTTTTAACTTTTTTAAACTTTTTATACACCCTTAAAAATGTAATATAATTTCCTACTTATAAATCATTACTTATATAAAAACGTAAGCCTTGACTTTTTCTTTTTCAATTAATGATCAATAACATCCGACAAAATTTCTAAAGGTGAAAGACGATTCATCAAAAGATTTTAATTTACAATTTTTTTAAAAAATTTTATATTAATTGAAAACTCCATTTTATCCATAATTAACATTTTTGGTTTTTTAAATTTGCCTTGAGTTCATTACAAAAATAATTAAAAATGTATATAAGAAAAAAAAACAAACTTCTAGTTATCAAATTGAAAAGTATAAAGGGAAAAGAAAAATAAAACACATTAATATGAAATAATTGTTTGTTGGTTTATTGAAGAAGTTTTTGAATGTTTTTTGGATTTGTGAGAATTCTCATTTGGTATTTGAATTTTTGCTTATACATACAACATTTTTAAATTTTTTCAATTAATTAATTTCAAAGTCTACTGATGATCTGGAATAAGCACCAGTGAAATGCAGCATATAGACAACTTGAAACTAAGAACAAACTATAAAAATTAAAGAATACTTTTAGTTTACAAACTTACAATAAATTGTTTCCTTAAAACAGACATTTAAATTTATCGCAAACTGTTTATAATTAAATTATTTGCGAAAAAAAATTTACAAAAAAATTCATTAGGAAACTATATAAATAACTATAACTCAAAATTAAACAAGAAAAAACACCGAAATAAATTTACATAAATTATTAATTTTTATACAAATTTCTTCTTCTTTTTCTCTTTTCTTTTTTTTACGACCTCCACTTTCATCGCTATCAACGCCGTCATCTTTAAAATATTTTTTTTCCGTCCTTTTGTTGAAATGATTATTGTTGCGTGTCTGCGCAACGTGTACGATGTAATGATGGTTGTATTTGAAGCAATTGCAAGCCATGTCCCGTAGCAAAACCAACATTCCTTTGTGGCAACGACAATAGAACGTATTCATCATTATGCAGATTGGATTATCACAATTGCATACATTCAACATCCATAAGAATTGCATGCAAAGGATTTTGCCCATGCAAGGGTAAGTTCATGATTACAAACTATATACATACATACTTTCATACATAAGTATAACAAACAAAAAGAGGTTTAGGATTTTGGTTTTCATTTTTAAGTAAATTGCAGGGCACTTTTTTAATTTAGAATGTGTTGAAAACTTGTAAAGGAGCAAAAAAATGTAAACAAAAAACTTTAAAAACGGAAAGTGCTAAACGAACTTGAAAATAATCTCACTCACGTCATATTTGTACTTTATTCTCTATTAGTATTTAACACATAAGTATTAAGTTTGCAAAGGGTGTTTTTTATAGAGGTATAAAACTTTAAGTCGGCAACATTTTTTTAACTGGTGGCCATTTTGTCAGCTGTCAAGTGATTTATGTTTAGTTTGGTTTAGCATTTCAACATGAATAGACTGACGCCTAAACAATGCTTCCAAATTGTGCAAATTTATTTTGAAAATCATGGTTCTGCTTGAAATACATTTCGCGCACTACGTCCATTAACAATGAAGCTCACTTTTGCTTAAATAGATACGTCAATAAACAAAACTGCCGTATTTGGAGTGATAATAACTTCAAGTGTATGTCGAAACACCGTTACATGCAGAAAAACTGACTGTTTGGTGTGATTTATGGGCTGGTGGAATCATTGGTCCGTACTTCTTCAAAAACGATGCTGTTCAGAACGTTACAGTCAATGGTGACCGCTATAGAGCCATGACTACTGACTTTTTTGTTCATCAATTGAATAGCCATGATGTGCAGGAGTTGTGGTTTCAACAAGACGGCGGAATATGTCACACAGCTCGTACCACAATTGATTTATTAAAGCAAACGTTTCGGACCCGTGAGTTGGCCTCCAAGATCGTGCGATTTAACACCGCTAAACTATTTTCTGTGGGAAATTTTGAAGTCGTTAGTCTACGCTGATAAGCCCGAAACGATTGACTACTTATTGACCAACATTCGCCGCGTTATTGCCGATCTACGGCCACAAATATTGGAAAAAGTCTTCGAAAATTGGACCTTCAGATTAGACTACGTCCGAGCCAGCCGTGGCGGTCATATGCCAGAAGTCATATTTAAATTAAAATGCCAGAAGATTATCTTTCGAATAAAGTAAATTTCATGTCAATTTAAAAAATTCATCTTTCTTTTATTCCATTGCAAAGTTCTATACCTCCATAAAAAACAGCCTTTAGAATAGGCTAGATTTTTCCTTATTCGTATAAGTGGTACAAAGTAAAAAGAATACGTAAAAACAAATACAAATAACAAAAGCAAACGTATTTAATATATGAAATTGAAAACTAATGAAATTTTAAAATGATTTGTTGGACCAATAAGATACGACTAATAATAATTTTAAGATATAAGTTTGCATTGCAAATATAGTAGGGATGCAACTAATGTTGGCATTTGCATAAATAAATGCGAAAAATTAATAAAATATAGCCAAAATCTGCCAAAATATTGGCGAAGAGAAATAAAAACATCTAAATAATGACAAAAAATTACAGAATTAATACTTGATGAGTTTTGTTTGCGCTTTTTTACTTTTTTTTCTTGTGCTTTAATTACATTGTGCGACAAAAAACAATTTTTTGCAAAGTACACAGACTTGGCTATGAAGGTTCGATAGTACTACTTAAGCTGAGTAAAATCTTAGCTCCGTTTTGCAATATTAGTTCGCGTTTTAATTTTATGGGCCTCAACATATCGGGAGTCTTGGTGAATTTTCCGTAAAATGGTACCATAACCTTTTAGCCAATAACTCATTCAGACTTGGTAATAGCGTTTTAATGTCTTTGGAAAAGTTGTAGATTGAATTTTTTTTTTACTTTTTTTGCATAGCTTGCAGGAATCTTTTTTTTCCCATACTATCTTCTACAAAAATGTAGCCAGAGTCAAATGAAACAACTTTTGTGAACATACCTATACGATCTGAACATGTTCAGATGACTTATTTAGCAAAAATTGCCTTTTTACTCAGCTCAAGTAGTACTATCGAACCTATATGGCCAAGTCTGTGTACTTTTTTCACTGTCGCACAGTGTTATCTTTGTTCTATTTAAACTAAATACAAATAAAAATTCCTAGATTAACCCTGCAAAATTTTGTTTATTGTTGTACTGTTTTTCTTTGTCAAACATTTTTGCGTTGTCTTTTCACTCCCTATCAAACATGCTTGGTTTCTTTTAATCCTATTTGTTTAGTGAAATTTTTTCATACTTCAGTGCATTCTCAAAAGCCGTTTTATAGAGTGCATAAAACGTGTTTACATTTTAAATGCTGGGTAAGTAACATACACAAGTATTCATTAAATACACCCACAAGTTAAAAAAATAAAATTCTATTTACGAAATAATTTAAATATAAGTATTCGCATTCGCTAAACCAACATCCTATACTTTCCTTGTACATTCTATAACTATATGTTTTACAAGTCGTATGAGTGATATTAATTTGTATAAATAAATATTACACGTACGATGCTATATCTACTAAGAAGAAATTTATTGACAATTTGCATTAAGAGGAGATATCCTAACTTTTTACTTTACAAATAGGAAATTTATAGCAAGATGTCTTTAAAAATACTGCAGTTAAGCAGCAGTTTCAACTGCAGTTTTTGTGGGTTTTTTGAACTTTACGTATTTAGAACTAGAACGTTTAAATTGATTTCTGAAGATTTTTTGTTAGCAAATCCGTATGTTTTAAAATCCCCTCTATATTCTTTTTAAATTTTCGCCATTAAATAAACGAAACTGTACCATAGAAATAAAAACTTTTTTTCAATTTAACCAAATGAACTCAACGAGAAAATTTTGTTCAAGAGCATTAACATTTTTAAATATGTTATAAATACACACAAACAAAAAAATTAAAAGTACAGAAAAATTTAGTCAGTTAAAGCCAGATTTATTAACCATAAAGAAAAAATAAATTTTTCAAGCGAAAATAAGAACAACAACAACCAAATACTAACAATAAGAAGAGTTGCGGAAAAAAACATAGTTGAAAACAAAAACAATAACAAAGACAAAATCTGGAAAACCTATTCAATTAAAAAATCAATT
>NDXZ01019847.1:0-13078 GCA_003055125.1 Paykullia maculata
CCAGAGTGATTAGACAACGAATTTTTGAAACTATATATACAAATAATAAAATTAACAAAATGAGAATCATAAAAATATTTGGAGAAAATAAAAACTGAAAAAAACTAACTTTTTTAAGGGGTGGGAAAACTCACCAAAAATAAAAATAATAATAAAACAGGGTGAAAAAATATTGTTGAACATTATTTATAGCGGTTTTTAAAAGGTTTTTTTTTATTATTAAGCTTTAAAATCAGGTTTTCAGAGAACAAATGCAATAGCTAAATAAAATCAAATTAATAATATATGATGCATATAAATGTTTTTTTTAATACGACCTCCTTGCAACTAAATCCTCAATGTTTACGTGGATTTTGTTTATAAAATCATCCTCATTAAAATAAATAAGTAAAATAATACACTTAAAAAATTAACGATTTATATATTTCAGATACAATAAACAAATGTCAAATTATGCGAAATGTATTTGTGTGTGTGTGTGTGTCTGTTCAATACCATATAATGATGCTAGCCAGTTTATAATGGTTAAAATACTAACAAATACACTCCATAATACAATAAAGACTTGCACAAATACAAACACATTATAGCTTTTTAACCGCTATTTGCTCATAAAATATGATTTGAAATCAATTATTTAGGATTTAGTGGTATTAACTATTGTGTTATTCTTCTATATTGTTTTTGTATAACGAAGTATTAACTTCTCTGACAGTTGTGTGTATACAAAATATACATATGTTCATAAAAGTATGTATATTTAACGTAGTATAGTGCTTCGCGGGTACAGTGTGCATCAAAATATTTTTTATAAAAATTATTTTATTAATTTTTTTTTATTTGTAGAAATTTAAATATCCTTTAATGGGAAAGTTCTTACAAATTACACGACAGATATAATTTGAGATTGTACGAAAAATTGTTTATTTCTCTGTAAACAAATACATTCAATAGTTAATGCTATAATTGTGTATGTATTATTACTACCCAACAGTAAACAGCATAAGGCATTCACAAGCTTGCTTAGACCTGTTATAAGAGCTGATACGGATCTTTTCTGTCCTGCCAAAATTTTTCTTCTTCTTGTTAATTTTTTTTTCGTGTTTATAGCAGCATACCTAATCCATTTATAAGTTGTTATGAAAACCGGATAACATTTTGAAGATAAGATAAAAACCAAAAAAATTAGGGAGAAAAAATAAAAACAAAGATAAAAATAAATCGAAATAACACCAAAATACTTAATGATTTGTTTGTATTTAGGAGATTTAAGGACAAAATAGTTGTCTAGAAAACATACGATTTTTTCTCAATATTGACTGCGTCGATTTTGGATCTGAGTCTTAACAAAAGCCAAACAATTTTCCTTAAGTCTAATGCAATAATAACATATTTAAAAGAAGATTGTTTAAATAAATAATACTGGAGTAGTAAAGCGATTGCAAGCAAATATAAATTTGTTAAAAAAAAAAAAAATAATAAAGAGCTTTTTTTCATAATTTTTTTAATAAAAAATTATTTTTTTAGTTAAAAAACAAAATTTCAATAGAAAACTTCCTTTTACAAATTTAAAAAACTTTTTTGTAATTGATTTTTTAAATTTGTGTAAGGACAATAGTTAAAATATCTGGTAATTATGATTAGTTTATTCATAATTATCATTATTAAAAAATTAATCAAACGGTTTTTGTTAATAAAAAATTTTTATTAGAGTTTTTTTTTAAAGTAGAACCATTTTTACTACTTTTCCTTTTATGCTAAACTTTTACCAAAGAAATTGCATTTAAACAGAAAATTTTTAAATATATTTTGAAGGTTTTTTTTTTAATTTCATTTAATCAGTTAATTTTTTATAAGTTTAAATATGTATTAATATATGTAAAAAAAAACTATTCCTGAAGAAATTGGGATTTTCCAACGAAACATCGACCATAAAAGCTTATTGAATCAAAATAGAAATTAAATATTGCAAAGATTAAAATTAGAATTTTAATTTATATAAATTTATAAGGTTTTTTATGCGACATCAAGAACCATATAGCCGTCCTTAAATATGACGGCAGTGGCCATAGCGGCAACATTGCCGTTGCTTATCCAAAATATCTGTTTCTAATAACTTGTAGTTTTACTTTAATTTAATAATAATTTCATTGCGCTTTTTTGAAAAATCGATCGGTAATATGCTGATAGCATTTAAAAAATTCTGCTTAATATTTCATTGCAAAAATTTTTATGTAAAAATCATTCACTACGTCAGATGGCGCTGTAATACTCTACTGGAAAAAAACAAGTTGCACAGCTGCAGTGTCATGAAATTGAAAACTTTTTATATAGTTTGCCTTTAAGGATATTTTAAATATTTTTTCCAAGAATATAACACAATTAATTTTTACGATCCTTCAAATGATACCTCTTGTAATACATTTTATTAAATTATCACAATTTTAAGACTCTATTTAATGTTATTTACTTGATGCAGAAATCTCAGATTTAGTAACCTGATAATGGCTCTAAATGCAATCTAAACTTGCAGCTAAACAAAATTTGGCCTTCGACCAAAGAAACCCAGGATTGGTTAAGGAATGTTTTTGTCTCAGATTACCAATAAACGTTTTTTTATTTTTATTTTATTTATAAAATAAAGAATTATAAAGGGAGAAAAATCATAAACTTTTGAGTATATTGTTTAGTTTTGCTTAGTGAACTTGACTTGAAAAATTTCAAAAAACAAAAATATAATAAAATTATTTCCTTAAAAGGATTGGCAAGGATTTATAAAAAAATACTTTTTAAAATGAATAAAGTTTTTCTTATAGCCGTTGGCATTTTAAGTAATGATTAGCATTCTGCTATTATATCTACTTACACAAGTATATATGTAAATAAAACTTTCAACCCCAAAAATGCGTATAAAAATCGTTGTTTTTATTTAACTCCTAAGACAAGTAAATTTTCATTAAATAATTCTCATTTGGTTTATTACAATTATAGTACTTAAGCCTTTTGAAAGTTCTGTTTCTTTACTCTGGCTTCTTTTCAGTTGTCGAATAAATTTTTCGCCTTTTACTAAAGATTTCCGTGGAGGGGAGCATTTAAATGAGTTTTTAACTTAATTTTTCCCCAGGCCTTTCTTATGAAGGGCTATTTGCAATAAATTTCAAACTAAACTTAATATAATAATATTAACTACAATAATATTATTTTTTAGCAGAAAGATTTCAAACATTTTTTTTACTTTGAAGGAAATTTTAGGAGCTGATGATGGAGCTGGTGTTTAAAACCTTTATCTTTAAAATTTTTTTTTCTTATAGAAATAAAGCTTTAAAAAATTTGTTAAAATTTTTGTTCGCACTAAAAAAAGTTTCTTTACTTTCGCTGATTCTATTCAATCACTTCATAGTCGACTTCATGCTGTTTCATAATTCCAATTGAACTCAATTTTATTGTTTTATTTAAAGCCTTTTTTCCTGCTGAGTTTAATTGAAAATGAAATTCATTTGTGTTTTTATCATCCAACTGAATAAATATAAATTGTTGTGTTACCAATTTTAAAAGCCATTTTATGTTTTAATTTATTTGGTTTAATTTTTTTTTTAATGAATCATAATTGCATAATTCATACTTAAAGGTTAGTGTATGTGTGGATGTTGTGTTTTTTCTGTTTAAAACCGGAACAACATGTGTTTATTTAAAACTGTTGTGCGCTAAAATATTAATTGACAATCAGTGTAGTTTAAACATTTCACATGTTTAAAAATCATTTTAAAATTTGATTTATATATGTCCTGTTGGCTTTTTGGTTAATTCTTATGCAACATAAAATTTCACAAAAATAAACTCATGAACATGAGAGGTTTTTGTGTGATTTTGTTAAATAACGCTTTTGGTTTAAATTTAAATCAAGTCACAGTGACATACATTTAACAACAAGAGAAAAAAAATCCGAAAATAGGATATTTTAAACTATAAACAGAAAATTATTTTTTAATTATACGAATAGGAAAATATTATTCATTTGTGTGTTATTTAAACAATAATAATTTTTGTTTTAGAAGTTCAATTCATACGGCCTATTTTAAATGGCAAAATAACTGCAGGTAAGTCCTTTGCAGTAGATAATAAATAAGGAAAACTAAAGACAATGACAAATATTTATTATATAAATCATTTCCTTAAAGAAATTTAGTTTCATACCTTCTAAAGTCAGCGAAATGTTTTTATTGTTAAAACCGTCAAATCTAGCCTAGAAATCGCTTAATTGACATCACTGATTAAGCGAGTTATTGCTGTTAAGTAAACATCACTGCTTTTTAATATAAAATTTATTATTTACAGCCCTTATTAGGAAAAGGCTTAAAAAATTGAGTTTAAGACTCATTTAAATACTTCCCTCCACGGAAATCTTTAGTAAAAGGCGAAAGATTTCTTCGAGATCTGAAGAGAAGCCAGAGTAAAGTATAAACTTTATTCGACAAAATCGTATTATAATTTAAATAATTATGATACAAAAAGAAACAAACCCTTACGTTTTAGGGGTTGAATTAATAAAAATCAAATCTGTATGCAAATGCAAATGGGGTCATTTAAGATTTTTAAAATTTAACTGAAAGATGCCAAAACATATACTTGTTGTTTTGTATATATTTTTTCATAAAACTCTACAGTTTATATTAATTTCCTTCCAAATATTCCTTGTTCATGTATAAAAAAATGTTTACTTTGTTTATTTTGCATAAATGAAAAGCTTATGATTTTATGTACTTTTAAAAGAAGACTTGTATTTGAAGTAAATGCAATTTAACAAACATCTTTTAAAAAAATAATAGCATTAATCACTCAAACATATCAGTTTCTGCTAACCTTAATTATTTATTGAAAATATATAGTTTAACTAGTTGAAGCCTAACTAAAAGCGAGTTTATTACTAAAAATTACTTGTATATCATATTACACTGCTTTAGGTTGTGTATGTATGTATGTGTCTGTATGTTCGGCTACATCATATGAAGATCATTTATTTTTAATCAAATTTTCACTAAAACACACCAAAAACTGACAATTAAATTTTGCCCACGACTTTAACAGCTGAGACACACACATATATATGCTAAAGTGATTGTAAATGCATTTGCTCCCTTACACACTCACATAAACATTCTCACTTTTGTAGTTACATAAACCAACTTATAACAAGAGCAACATCAATGATATCAGTTGCGTGATTAATTACTGCATAACTTGCTGTGACAGCATAAAAATATTAATTGGCGTTATACAATACATTTCTACGTAAAATGCACTCACACATACAAATATACTGGCAGGTAAGCCAGTGTGTTAGTGGGTTTAAGGGTTAGCGCATTTAAAAAAATATTATTTTATAATATTATACTTCCTACGGCAGACATTTTACATATTCTTTTTTACATGATCTTTTTTTTCTTAATAAAACTTTACCAAAATTTTAAATTTAAATTTTCAACAAAATGTCCCGAAACCCCTTCATATTATTTAATAATATTCAACTCAATCAAACAATATAGTGGCAGTTATGTGGTAGCCTGTGCATATATTAATGTATGTATAGTGTTTATTGATGGTTCATATACCAAATTTAGTACAACATGATTTAAATGAGCGAAAATTTGACATTAAGTGCCGTCAAGTACTTAAAAACAAATATACACTAACACATACATACATATACAATCAACATACACAAACATATATTATAAATGCATATACCACTAAATGTATCTACGTATGTGTGTTTTAAAATAACAGGTAACAAATATTTGCAATGTAAATTTTTGTAACATTTTTGCCATTAACATTTTATCGCGACAATNNNNAAAAAAAAAAAAAAAAAAAAAATTTAAAAAACTTTTTGTATAATAAAAACATGTTAAACATTTTTTTAATACAACGATTTTTTTTTAAAATTATAAATAAGAAACAAGTAAAAAAATTAACACAAATCCTTGTATTCGTTCGTGTCAATTTGCAGAACTTTAAGAGTTTTTAAAAAAGTCGACCAATTTTTTTTCGTAAATTAAAAAAATTTAAAAATTTGTGATTTTGTACAGCTAGAGAATCGCTGCTCGATGGAGATAAATAAATAAATGGATGGATAGATGGATAAATGTTAGAAAGACAGTTAATTTAACTGACATCATTTGCAATCTAACGAAAAACAAACAGAATGGAACTTAACTAAACTAAACTAAACTCAACTGAACTGAACTAATTGTAAAGTATACTTTATCTATGTATTTTATGTTACTTTGTTATTGACTAAATAAACATGAAATATCAAATTGAAACCATCAATCTTTTGGCAGCCTCGTGACAAAAGATTAAACACAGCTGGTGGCAGCAGCAGCAGCGACATCAGCTAAAAGAGCAGAGCCGTTTATTAAAGCACTATATATTGAAATGTGGCACTAATTAAAACCAAACACTACAAATCGAAAATTTCTTTAGTTCTTTTATTTCTATCGCGTATTTGTTTAACCAAAGTTTTTGCTAAAAATCAAAATCGTAAATTTTGCTGTTTAATTTAAAATCTTCTTCTAGAGTTTTCAACTGTTTTTCATTTGTTCTTAATTTTCTTTTTTCGTTTCATTTCTAGTTATGCTGCTGATGATGTTTGTATTTTTTCTTTGTATATTTTTCTTCATTTTCTGTTTTTAACGCGAGTAATCAGAAATTTTTAATCAAAAGGGTTTTTTTGTGTTTTTTTCAATTTTTCTTTTCTGAGTGCTTGAAATTACGTTGCACTTGGAATTTTGTACCTGTTTTTACTATTGATTCTTGCACATAATAATTTGCAGACTTTTTAAAATAGTTGTTTGAAAAACATGTTTAAAATTAAAAATATTCGCAAATATAGTGGGTTGTGTTATGTGGTTAGTGTGATGTAATTGTTATTGCTTCGGAGGTGGGTTAAATCAGGCTCCTATCAAGGTTTAACTAAAATCTAAATACAGGGACGCAACATTTCGTTTGTAAGTCTTTACTAGGATGTTTATAGGATATTTTATCTTACCGTGTAATCACTGCAATAAAGTTTAAGTCAAAGTTCCATAAATAAATAAAATCAATTTAGAAAAGTATATGATAAAAAATATAATTTTGTGAAAATTCAAAAAAAGCACCAAAATCGTAAAAAATAAGCGGTTTTTAGAAAAAATATTGTATCTTTTTAACTTAATATTTTGTTTACTAATTTTATGTTAAAAACTTGAAAAATATTATGTCATTTAATTTAAAAAAATATATTTTATGGCACCATGAAAAATAGCCCCAATTAAAAGTGGCTCCAAAATCAAAAATAAAAAATCGCCCAAAAAAAGAAAAATGTCCCCAAAAATTTTTTTATGAATTTACAAGGAAAGGCCCAAAATTGAAAAATGAAAAATGGCCCCAAACTTTCGTGTTATTGTTTGTTTTCAGTGTAAAAATTTGGGGCCATTTTTTATTTTTACTTTGGGCCTATTTTGAATGGTCCCATAATTTATACAATAACTATTGTTTCTAGTTTAGGGCATTTACCACCAAATCGATGATTTTTTTATGATTCGGAACATAAGTTTTGGGATTAGTGATTTAGGGATTTTTTTCAGCTCCTAAGATGTTGCTTATAATCTTACAATAAAAATTTTCAATGACAAGTGATTCTGTAGTATTGTTTTCCTTTAGAAATTTCCCCAGGGCATGTTATTAAGGTATTTCTACTCATCTTGGTATCATGCCTTCGGTTGTACAGACCTAAATTGATGACCCTCTAAAGTCTAACTAGTGCCATGGAAACTAGTCCACTAGCTGCTTGTTATATGTGTTTTAGGGTACATGAGATATTGATAATGACTTTATGGACGGGCTTTGGTCAAGCTGTAAAGTCCCAAGGGTGCTGTTGTTTTGCAACAGTGCTCGTAGTAGTGAAAGACTTCAACCAGTCAAATTCTTTCAGGATCTGTTGTTAAATCTGAAGTTCTTATGGCAGGCACTGGATAGCTTATGCTTTTTAGCATTGGATTTATTTTATTATCCATTAAGTAAAAATAAAAAAAATAAAACAATTGCCGCCTGTATAATAGTTGAGATGGTTAAACGTATAGTTTCTAACAAAGTGGTAAGACTACCGTCAGGTTAAGCCATCATGGCGGGTACTGAAATCTTGTCACTAGTGTCTCCATTACACAGGTCACTTAGCAATACGTTAGCTGGCTTTTACATATAATTTATTTGCATTACATCTGAATTTGCTTTAAGGAAATAAAAAGATTAGTTTTTTATTAAAGTCTCTATAAAAAATTCGACAAATTTTTTACTTAAAATAATTTTTTTTATTTCCAGAAAATTTTCAAAAATATTTTTGTTGATTAAACTCTTTTGACAAATGTTTTTAAAGGTTTTTCTGCTGTAGAGGATTTTAAGTAAATTTACAATTTTTTTAAGTTGTTTTAATAATAAATTTTTGATTAATTAAAAAAAAAAAATCTTTACATTTTTTTTAAACCAAAGGCAAAAGAAATTTAAGATTTTATGTTTCTAAACTTGTTTTAACTTGATGCAGAAGAAATAATAAAGCTTAAGCCATTTAGCAGGAGGTTTCTCAATGTCTGTGCATTTATGTACAAAGAATTGCCACCTTTGTTATGCCAATTTGCATAACCAATGCTAGAAAAGGTAGTTCCGCTGTTTTTCGTTAAGAGTCCTAAATTTTCTCAAACATGCTACGTTCATTAGAAATAGTGTTATTTTTAAACAATATCTACTTTAAAATTGCATGCAAGAACACTGTTTTTGTGCAGGTTGTTCTATTATTACTTAACATTTTTTATTTTTTATTTGTTTTATATTTCGTTTCTTTTAGTTCTTTTTTTTAATTTTACTATTGCAATTTGCAGCTTTTGCACGATGATAAATGAAAAGTAGTATTCAAGTGTAAAGAGAACAAAGATTAATTTGCACCTGAGGCGAAAAGAAGTCAAAAGGTTTTTTTCTTTCTTTATTTGCATGAAATAGTTTTTTTTCTTTTTATTGTATTGAAAAATAAGTGCTGATCCTAAGTAAATGCTTGATAATGAAGAGCGGAAATAAAAGAAAAAATTAAAAATGAAAAAAATACAAATATAAGACGATGATGATGAATATTAAGATGTAAAAGTAAAAGAAATGTAAACACCATGTTTAAAGAAGAAATAATGAAAAATAAGAAAATTTTACTGGAAATAACTAAAATACCATGTTAAATATGTGAAAGGAGGTGTTGAACAAAATTAAAAAAAATTTGTTTTAAAAGAGGAAACATTTTGTGTGGGAATTAAATTAGATTTTTTAGAAATCAGCCAGGGTCACATTCGTCAAATATTTTCCCAAAAAAGCGTGACCACTAAATTGTATGCTTTTTATTATATTTCTTAAAAAATACAGAGTGTCTAGTGGCATATTTATATTTTTAAATACGATTAATTCAAAAAGTAATTAACAATGCGGAAGGAGGGTGGCGCCGTTGAAATTATCGATTGTGCGAATTCATCAGTCACGGTGTCGCAGTGGTCGAGTGAGCATTGCGCGTTTGCTGTGGAGACATTTTTAAGAGTAATAATTGTTACGTAATTGCTCGTCGACAATTTTGTTCAAAGTTAATTTTCACTTAAACGGCCACGTCAACAAGCAAAACTGCCGTTACTGGTTTCCAAGAACCCGCAACCCTCGATTGAAACATTAAAAATTGTTGCATTGCCTCAGGGTAACTGCTTGGTGTGCCTTATCCACGCATGAGATAATTAGACCATTTTTTTTGAAAATTCTTGAGGCCAGGCATCTGGATGACATACTCTTTAAAAACTAAAATCCGCATTTTATCGTTTAATGCTCTTAATAAAACTTTGTGTCAATTATACGTTTTTTATTTAAGTTTAAAAAAAAATCTGACACCAGACACCCTGTATATCTTTAACATCGTGGAAAATTCCAATGGTAAAAAATGTAGGTGGCGTTGTTTTGGGCAAATATTTGACAAATGTTTAAATAAGTTTTTGAATAAAGGGTGTTTTATAGAGTGTTAAGTTGACAACCCTTTTTTCACTGATGGTCATTTTGTCAGCTGTCAAGTGACTTATGTTTAGTTTGGTTTGGCATTTCAACATGAATAAACTGACGCCTGATTTTAAGCCAATTTATTTTGAAAATCATGGTTCTGTTCGAAATGTTTCATAAGCGAATTTTGTTTAGCGATGAAGCTCACTTTTAGTTGAATGGATACGTCAATAAACAAAACTGCCGTATTTGAAGTGATGATAATCCTCAAGCGTATGTTAAGGCACCGTTACATCTAGAAAAACTGACAGTTTGGTGCGCTTTATGGGCTGGTGGAATCATTGGTCCATAATTCTCTAAAAACGTGCTTCTTTAAAAACGGTCAGAACGTAACAGTCAATACTGACCGCTATAGAGCCATGATTACTGAATTTTTCCTTCATTAATTGAACAACCATAATGTACAGGAGCTGTGGTTTCAACAAGGGGGCGCAACATGTCACACAGCTTGTGCTACAATTGATTTATTGAAGGAAACGTCTGGTAACCGCATTGTTTTACGTTTCGTATCTGTGAATTGGCCTCCAAGATCGTGTGATTTATCGCCGCTAGACAATTTTCTGTGGGGATATGCAAAGTCGCTAGTCCACGCTGATAAGCATGAAACGATTGACCACTTGGAAGACAACTTTCACCGCATTTTTGCCGATATACGGCCAAAAATATTGAAAAAAGTCATCGAAAATTGGACCTCCAGATTAGACTACGTTTGAGCCAGCTGTGGCGTTTATATGCCAGAAGTCATATTTAAATTATAATGCCAGAAGTAATCTTACGAATAAAGTAAATTTCATGTCTATTTAAAAACATTTCAAAGTTCTTTACCTCTATAAAAAACACCCTTTATAATCATTAGTTATAAGGTTTTTGCTATACCAAATTAATAAAAAAGGAATATTTAGTTCCCTTAAGTTTTTTTGTTCAAAACCGATGGTATTGCAAACGAAAAAAGGGACAGGCGAACAGACTTATAAGTTCTTTTATTGTGCATGAAATGACAAATATAATTTTGTAATAATTCAAAAAAGTCTTTTTATTGTTATATATTTCCTAATGAGTTTAATCTACAATTTCTGGATACTTCTGATAAACTTTTTTACATCTACTAAATATCAGTATTATTATTTGGCCAACATTTATACAAGTTTCAGTTAATAAAATCACTTTATTAGTTCCACAAATCTCTTGCTTATAGTTTATGGCTTTTCATATATAAAATCCGGCTTCCCATGTATATATTTCCAATTTACTTTACTATTTGCTTAGTCCTTCTTTTATTGCTTAAATCGTCACTACAATAATAATATTTTATTATATATTGCTTGTGTGTATGTCTGTATGTACATATGCTTATATATAATATTTCCCCTTGTTTTATAATCCCGAAACAATAAGTCCCATATGTCTTTTTAATACTATTGGTCAATTATCTCGACAATAAAATAAGTTACGAGTTGTACTGCATGTCTGATACCAACTATTCTCAAACAACCACATTTTATTGGTTTTTATTAAGTCTATAAAAAAAAATTGTTATATTGTGTACATGTGAACGTATGTATCTGTATATGTCAACATTTTCAAATCTCTGTTGGAAAGAATGAATAAATGTAATTGTGTATGTGTGTGTGTTTATGTGGATGAATAAAAATTGCTAAACAAACAATATTTCATTATAATAAGACTACTTGATTGTGGTAATCGTAAATTGTAAGGATCATGAAATAAACAATAAAAACTAAAAATAAACTAAAGCAAAATATAAGAGAATGACTTCTTGTATGCAGTCATAGTTAAAAGGGTTAACGTAATACGTATAATACATGCACCATAAAATGACAATAAATCTCAATTGTGGTTTTAACGAAATAAAATAATTTTTGTTTTTGTTTTTTCTCTTACATTCAAACAATTGTTGAACCCAACGGATAGTTTGCAAATCAATTGAGGAGCTTCTGGAAGTTTTAAAAATTTCCAAAATTGTATAGAAGTTTTTTTTATTAATAATTCATCTGTTTACTGAAAATTTTCCAAACAATTTTTGTTTGTTGAAAACCTTTGAGATGTTTTTTGTTTCATTATATAGTGAAAATTGTTAATAAATTTTGTTTTTTATAAACTATTTTTTAAGAAAAGTTTAGGCCATTTTTAAAATTATATGTTTATAAAAAAAATTGCGATAGATTTTATTTTAGTAAAAAAAAAAATATTCTTAAAATTATTAATATATTAAAAACAATAATTAAGAATCATAAGAAGAATTTACAAATTTGTATTATATTATTTAGGAAAATATAAATGGGACCTTTTGACATATTTAAACAAATACCATTTTCGAAAACTAAAAAACTAATAAATATTTTTAATAAAAAATCTATGATAAAATTTGTTTTTATAAGCAATTTCAAATTAAATATTTTATAATAAATTTTTTAAATAAAAATATTAATTTTATTAAAAAAAAAAACGCTTAAAGAGCGAAAACCTTTAACATGGAATACAATACTAAAACAAAAGGCATAATGTTTTTGGGCAGCTGTTTTTTAGGAACGGAAAATACATTTTTTTTTGGTATAAAATACTTTTTTCAAATAGTAGATTTTGATCTCTATTTATTAACTAGCAGAGCGTCCCGACTTCGCACAGAAGTTATTTACTTATGAAAAAAAAAAAAAATAAAAAATAAAAATGAGTTTTGAGTTACATTTTTTTTTTTTACATTTAAAATTTATTTTTCCAAATTCTCTTAATACATTGTTTCTTAAACTACTGTCATTATTCTAATTTCTTAACGTACCTAATACTTATCTAAGATCTATTAAAATTCTTTAGCTTAAATTACTTAACAGTAAACAATCGAAAAAAGGATTTACATTTAAATACACTCATATGAAATTTCCAAAAAAAAGGAGTAAAAAGGAATACGCTCCTATTCATGACTTACAAACTAACTTAAAAAGAACTATACTTA
>NDXZ01019850.1:0-10506 GCA_003055125.1 Paykullia maculata
TGCTCCGTGAGCTCGAAAAGGTTAAGAACCACTGATCTACAGTAAATTGGTCAATATAAAAATACAAAAAAAAAAACTTTAAACTAAATCTATATTCTAAAAGAAGAAAATGTTTTAACAATTTTTATTAAGTATGAAATTTTACTTTAAATGTAATAAAAAGAAAAATAAATTAATGAGTTTTATCAACAAAGAGTTTGTTGATAATTTTTTATTAGCTTTGAATTTAATAAACATATTTATTTTGGGGAAAAAATTTTTATTGCAGACAAAACGTTTACCAAAATCTTTTATTGAAAAAAAATATTTATTGACTGTTTTTTTTTTATAAAAATAATTTTATCATTTTAACATTTCTTGTTATGAGAAATCAACCGAAATTTTTGTACCAAAAAGATTTTTTTATAACTTTCTTATTTATTTTAAGTTTAGCCATTTTGTTTTCTTTAAATAAAAATTTATCGAAAATTTTCCTTAAACTAAGAATTTTAAAGATATTTTATTAAAAAAAAAAAAAAAATTATTTAAAAATTTTAGTACGACTGCTCTCTTTCCTTAACTGCCCGCCTAAGTGTATGCAACATGGCAACAGGAATAATAGTATTAACAGCGGCAACAACAATTGCATAAAATAAAATGTTAACATTTGTTTTAATATTTGTAAGCATACGAGAGAATTTGCTTATGTTTGTATGTTTAACGTTTGTGTAAGTGTGCTGAGATTGTTCCCAATTGTATAAAAGTGTAAACAGTCATCATTCCGATTCCCATTATCATCATCATCGTCGGCAACAACGTCACCATGATTCTCATCAACACCAGCATTGTGTTTTATTTTACCAGAAACAACAAAAAAATAAAGAATAAAAATCACATTGAAATATAGAGCAGAGTATGAAGTGCATTCATACAGATTTGTTTTGAAGTGCAGTAAAAATGCATAATTTATATAACTTTTGTTTTCATTCTGCCTATATATTAAAATTTACATAAATATTATATTCATATGTACATTTATATGTATGTGTACATAGAGGTCTACAATATTCAAACGTATGTATTAAGTATTTATATTTATGAAAGTATAGAGGTCTTTGATTTTCTACTTATATTTTTAAAAGCATTTTATTGTTTGTATATCATCTACATTTTGTGTTGTTTTTGTATTTGTCGTGTTTTTTTTTTGTAAAAATTTTTTAAGAGAAAAAAGAAACCAGAATATGTCAGGGCATAGTTCATATACATATACATACACGTAAGTATGTATTTTTAATATTAAAACTGTCAGTCATTTGGATTTTTGATTAAGTTTAATTATTTTATTTTTATTTTAAAGCATTGATCGGTAACCTTTTTACGTTTATTACGACGATCGGCAACAAAATTTACCTTAAACAATCACGATAGACTGTTGGATGTCCTAAAATGTATAAAAGATTTAACATTCACAAATATCAAGGTTAGAAAAATTAAGCTCTAAAAAAACGATATAACACAAATTTTTTTAATGTAACATTCTTTTGTATCGCCCGCTGAGGTAGCTTTTCCGCGTCCAGGGTATACTTAAAGAATCACGATTTACTATCATTAACCAGTCGGGTGAAGCTAATATTTTAAACGAGCAGTCGAAGTCTTTATTTTAAACGATCAGTCGAGTTCACTGCAGTAAACAATTAGTTGAAAATGTGGTATGGGATAGTAAGGCGTTGTGTTGCCGAAGTTGCTATGACAATACAGCCATTTGATCATATGGCAAAAATATTGGTTATTCTAATCACTGACTGGCTGGCCTACTTATTCAATAAATATTATAAAATGAGTGGCAAATACTAGTCTCAGTTGAACCGCAACATATAGAATAAGTATACATAAGTTGACACAATGCAGAATTGTAATTGCACCAGGTGGTAAAAACAAACAATTATTATAACAATAAGGGTATTCAAGGTCTAGGGGATGTTGTGATTTTTACAGAAACACTTATTAGTAATAAAGAAAAGATAATTTGTTGTATAAGTTGCAAGCGTATAAATGACGTAAGTAACGCTTAATTTATGCATACAAATAAATGTTGCAAAATTTACCTTAAAGAAAAATTTAACACTTTGAAATTTGCAGTATTTAAGATACATCACAGTCGAATAAATGATGTTGACTGGTTGACTTAATTGAAGACTTATGTAAAAATCACCCTAAAGTAAAGTTAAAATAAAAAAACTTTACAATACATAATACCTTAAGGAATATTGTAGATATTTTCTAATATGAACCTGAATTCTACTATTTTTAATTTAACTTTCTTCTAATTAGGGTCTAAAACTTAATTAAAATGGATTATCTTATTCTCTCTTTGAATGAAATCTTTTCAAAACAATGGTTTACCTTAATTATAAAAAATTACCAATAAAGTTTAATTGGATAATTAAAAAAATAATAAATTTACGCTACTAACAAATGCCTTTAAAATATATTCTTATTATCGGATTATCCCATAAATTTAACTTATCTTTTTAATTATTTCAAGTCTCTATTTCAATGCTAAACATTAATGCTATTTTATACTAAAATAGTAGCTTAAATTATTTATCTTTAAATACCTCAAAATTTATCTTAATTAAAATTCAAAGTTTCCTATTCACCTACGCACGCATTTCTATTCGAATTTTAAGCTTGAAAAAATCTCATTATTAATATGCACATATCAAATTGCAATATTGCGATAATTACTAAACGTGACTTAATTTTCATATAGTCCTTTTTTAGAGTTAACTCCCCTTAGCTATTTGATAGTATTCAAAATCACATTGAAATATTTTTTTTTATAGAAAAAGAAGGGGTTCATTTTAAGTACGAGTGTGTATGATTTTGAATAAATTTAATTTTGTTTTTGTTTTTGTTGGCATGAGTTTGACTCATATGACAACATTTACAATGTAATACGAGTCCAAGTACTTTAAAAGCAAGTTAAGTTGTTGTTTTTGTTGCTGTAGGAGTGTGGGGACATGAATAAGGTATGCGTGGTATTATAAACAAGCAATATATTTCACATCGTGGTACAACTAAAACCCGCATGACTAACTAGCAATAGGGGGTGTTGAAATATGCAAAAAAACCAAATATAAAATATAATGAAAGATAAAAGATGAGATGAAAAAAACAAGGTCTAATTGTAGACAAGTGTGAGGAGGTTGTGTTTCATTTCAAGCACCCTACTATGGGTTGTACTGCAGTATGAGTTCTTGAAAATGTTTTCACTTTATACTTGAAATGTTTGATTAAATTAATCAGAATAAACTTAATAATGCCATCGGTGTATAATCCGCCAGATGGAGCAACTGTTTAATGTGCTGACCCCAGGTAAACGTTGTGAGGATTGAAATCTACCAACACACGGCAATTTTTTTTATCAAAATAGTCGTTCAGTCAAAAATGTTATGTTTCGTCAACTAAAAACACTTCTGTTACCAAGTTACAATGAATGCGCAATGGGGTTACATCATGTAGAAAAATAGAAAATTAAAATTTTGTTGAACCTTGACTTGTAAAGTTATTAAAGAAAAAAAGTGTTATATTGTGTTATTAAAATTAAATATTGATGACACTATATTACAAAAATAAGGTTTTTATTTGTTGCCAAATTAAAGCTAACTATATCTCGAGAACTAGAGCTGTTAAATATATTATACTTATATATTTGATATCTGTGTATCTTATACAGATGTACTGTAAACTAGTGCTATTAAAAATTCTAACAGACTACGAAATACGTTTTTAGGGCTTCATGCTGTCGTTGTATATGTACATCTACCAACTACTAGTGTATTTTTGTTTCTCTTGAACCTTATAAAGTTGTGTTTGGTACGTTGGATTTTGAGAATGTAAAAAGTGTCTCTTGGTATTTACGAGTGTGTTGAGAAGGTGAAAAATTAAAAACATTATACGTTGTGAATTTTAAATTAAGCAAATTAGTAGTGATAAAAAGTTGAGATGAGCATCTAACAACAAAAAAAGAAAAAACTAGACGAATTGTGCTGTGTTTGAAATACGTTGTTTCCTTTTTTACTATTTTCAAAAATTATGTATAATATTTCAAAAGATATACGTTTTACATTCTACACCTACCGCTCATTTGGAATTTTATGAATTGTATGAAAAGTAAAAATAAAATAAAAAAAAACAAAGAAGTTTAATGTTTATAAATTAACCATGAGATTTCCCTTTTTTACCCAAAATTATTAAAAAAAAAAAATTAAACCAGAAAATAAAAAGAAAACTTTTTTATTCTACACTCAACCAGCCAAAGCCGGAAACCTTGTGGCATTAATGTTAAACGGCGTCAGAGATGATATTACTATGTGTTCAAAATTTTTAATGAATGACAGGCAGGCAACAGGTTCTAATGGCAGCAAGAACAGCAGTATCAGCAGCAATCCTTACAGAATTTTAACAGGTTTATTGTAGAAGTATTTAAAGTGTTAGTAAATGTGTAGCTGTATGCGTTTGTAATATTAGTATTATTACAATAACCTGCCAAAGATAAACTTCGCAGGTGTGAAAATTAAAAGCCATTTCATTTTCTCTAAGTTTTACTAATTTTTTCATCCCTCTTTTAATGTGTGTGTGTGTGTGCGTGTGTGTGGCTGTGAGTGTGTCTAAATTGAAGTATAACTTAATGAGCATATTTATTTTAATTAGTAAAGGGATCTAAAAGCTGGATTTTTTCAACAAAGTTTTATTAATAATAATGTCTTATATTTGTTGTTGTTGTTTATTTTACTTTCAAAAAAAAAGGTTGTTGGCTTCTATAAATATTCCAGTTGAATAAAATGTTTTATTATGGATACACATTTTTAATTTGTCCCTTTTTAATAAGTTTAAGTAAAGGGAATCAATATTAATTTTTAGTTGTGCTTAAAATTAATCTGATATTAAAGAAATAGAAAAATCTAATAAAAAACGTGCGTAGGTTTAGGAATTTTTTTAAAACGTGCTTTTAGTTATACAATGTGGATAGATGAAAAAATGCAAAGTATTTGTGGACAAGCGTTACTTGCCTTTACTTTCAGACATTCTAGTACTTTACATACATTGCAATTTACCATTATATCCTTTAAGCAATATTATGTTCTCCCAGAAAAAAAGAGTTTCTTAGTTTTTTTAATTTTAGTTTTTAAAAGATCTGATTTTACTTAACAGTTGGAGGTTTTTTAGCCACTAACTGAAAGGTGATCTTTCTTTGCATTAACATATAATATTACTGATGTCAAATCACCATGGCAATTTACACTATCGAGCAGCAATTTTTCAAGTGGAAACCTGTGTGCATTGCGTCCAGTTAACAGCGGTAGACCTATTCATACGATTCTCTAATATTTGGTGGCTAGGTTCGAGAAATAATCTGCCAACTCCCGTACGTTATATCGGCTGAGAATATTGTTGTTAACCGTGAAATAATGCAGCCGGTTCCTTACATCGGTATATCCCCGTAAAAGATCCAACTGATTAAAAAGCACAAAGTTATGACCACAAACAAACTCGATTCGTTTTTCATGTAGTATTTTAATTGTTTTTTTTTTGTTGGCGTACACATGTGCCTCTACATATCCCCAAAAACCCAGTCAACAGGTTTATTTCTAAGAATAATCAAAATTAATTGTTAAGTGTTCGGTGTGTTGTCCTGCTGAAACCATATATCTGCAATAATAATGCTTCCAATTCAGGCGCGAAGGAAAGTTGTCTGGTTTCTGTAGTTTTCATCGTTGGCTGTAACTTTCTGATCCTCATAATTTTTAAGCCGTATGGACTAATTATTGCATTGACCTGGTCAAAATCATCCAAATTTCTAAATTCTAAGGCAGATTTTAATTTGTATTTTGGTAAGTAAAAAAGCTGTTGCTATCTTAATAAGTTTTCCACTGCCAAGTTGTTTCTAAATACTAGATTTCAGCATACTTAAGCTTCAGGCTAAGAATTTTTGTTTTTGCTATTTTGATACCTTAATACAGGGTTAATCTAGCTCAAAAAGGACCAAGATAATATCATTGAATCACTTAAAAACTCTGCAAGTGCTTACAATTTTTTCACTTACACTTTTTGGCAGAAATGTTTGTTTTTTTATGATTATTTTTGTGTCCCTATACAGTTCATTTTGAAATGAGCAAAATTTCAAATGACCCTTAAAAAATTAATGAATCGAAAATCTTTAGTTGAATTCAATAATCATATTCTGTCCGACATCCACATACAGCACAGAAAAAAAAATCATTGACTTTCTAAAAATCCTTTTAATACTCTAAGGACCCTTCAATAACAAGTCAATTTATTAATTTAATCAATACACAACAAGAAAACATATGTTTTCTTAGACATGTTTGTAGGCCCATACAAACATAATTTCATAAATTTGACAAATAATATTCTTGTATCTTTTCAAACAATTTCATATTTTTTTAATGTTGTCAAAAAGAAAAAAAAGGAAGATGAAGAAACATAGAAAAATAGGACTTACACACGACTAACCTTTTGAAGAAAGTCGTCTTTATAGGAAATTAGCTTAAATAAGGTCAAATTTAAGTTGCTTTTTATTTTTTATCCTTTTTTTCTTATCCCACTATTTAAGTTCATTTGAAATTAAGTTGAACTATTCGAAGTAGTGCTTGTTATGGAGAAAGGAAACAAACTTTTAAGCACGATTGGTTTTAAATTGTTAACAAATGGTTAAGGACAAACAAAATTATGTTGGTATAACATAAATTTGTGGTTGTTTTTATGGTTTTTTTTCTAAATTTAATTTAAATGTCATAATAAAATTATTACTTAAATGAAGCATACTTAAAGGGGTGTTTTTAAGAAATTTTTGCCAAATGGAGATTATATTAATAAAAATACATATTTTAAAAGTAGAAATAAGTGCAAGTTTTGTTTTTAAAGAACGTATGTTGCTTTAACATAAAAAAAACATCAAGTTTAGTTTAAATGTCATAATAAACTAATATACATATTTTTAAAAAAGAATTTCATTATTGAAACCAAGTAAAACCTTATTTTTGTTAGTTAGTTACTTTCAATGTATTTGAAAAACTTTAATTATAGTATCTTCTATAAACAAATAATAATTAAATTTTAATGCCCATTATTAATCACCCTTTAATTTAATTAAATTTTAATCATCTAATTTTAGTATATAAAGAATTTAAAGCCTTCTTCTATGCTACTTAAATATATTAGAAAAATATTGAGAAAATATAATAACAATTACATGGTATCAACTTTTTTTTTTGTAGTTTACAACAATAAGTAAAAGTGCGTGTTGGTTTTTGTCAATATTTTTTTAAACCACACACTTCTTTCAATAGAAGTGGCACACTTTTACCTCCTTCCCCTTTCCTTTATGCCTATTTAACTTTATGAATAACTTATTTTAGCTAAAAGAAAATCATACATGCGTTTTTCCTGGGTTTGCATCATTGGTCCCACATCCGTTAGCGTACGTTGTCGCTTACGTATCCTGATGTATTGTGTAGTTAACCACGTTGTAATAATGAGGCTTCATACAATTTCCATTAACTAATACAGTGGGCGTCAAAAGTCAAAACAGCCTGTTGGTTAGAGTTATAACAATAAACCAATTTTTATAAATGAAAAAAAAAATTAAAAATGTTGTTGATAGGAATGTTTATGACAATAATAATCGAATGTTTTTAACAACTTAAAGGAAAGAGATCAACAATTTAGTTACTTTTTTGTTGCATTAGCAAATAAAGCCTATAAAATAATTGAGATCTTTAAAGGAACGTGAAGAAGTTTTAAACAAACTGAAAATGACATTCCCATGAAATGTTAATGCAAAATGCATAAATAATGTATTATTGGTTGGATTTCAAAGAAAGAAAAGTCTTTTTATTGACACGTGTCTATTGTAACTAATTACTTATTAATATTGAATTTTTTTCCAAAATTTTGTCTGGTTTTTTCTTTTGATATAAAGTAAAACGTGTGCAAAAAATATTTTTGGGGTTAATAAATGTAATGTTTAATTTCCAACCTTTTTTATTTATATTAAAATGTTCTTAAATTTGGGCTTTAATTTCTAAAGTTTATGACAGTTGTGTGATGTGGTGTAAGTCAAATTATTTCTTTTGTATAATTGAAGCTAAAAAAAATTGGCTTGCATATAAGAACAACTTGTAATTTTTAATTTAAAAATATTAAAACAGAAATGCGTTCACTCGTAGCTAATGTCAATCGTTTATATATTTTATTTATTTATTCTTATTTTCCATTTTCCAAGAACTTAAAATTTGTTAAAAAATACTGTTGGCACAGTCTTAGCACAAGTATGATTATTCTATAATTTCGACAGAAATAATTAAATCCATTTAATGACATATTCTTAAAAAAGAGTGCAACATGTTTAAGGAAGGACGTAAGAAAAGTCATAAAATATTAATTTCTTTTTTTAGTTTTCTATTTAAAGCAAAATAAAAAAAAATGTATTTGACAATCTGTATAAAAAGCATCTGGACTAACATTTTTTTTGTTTCTGCTTCACACACAAGCCTAAATTAAAATAGTGTGTAATTTAAAACTAGAAGCTGGTGCTTCTCGTTACTGCTTTGGTTTACATTTAAGATTTTTTTTTAAACCATGGGTAGAAATGCATATATTTTTAAAATAAAATTTAAAAAAAAACAACGAAAAAAAAATGTATTCCCTTATCGTGATTTAATACCGGGTTTAGAGATAAAAACGAGCAATTTCAGGATTAACTTCGTTTAAAATAGGAAAATAACAAAATATTTTATGTAACATCATATTTAATTTTCATTAGTTATAAAAAATTTTAAAATTTTTTTCCTTTTTTATACTAAAAGAAATAAATTAAAACAAAGGTGTACTTATAGCTACGCGACATGGTGTAGTGTAAGGCCACTCTCAACAATGGTTGCCAACAAACAACAGTTTCTTATTAAATATTGATTTTGAGCATCTTTGGTGTGCATGCAAACACATGCACGCTTACCTTCACAAACAAACACTTAATAATAATGGGCTTCTCAACAAAAAAAAAATAATCAAAAGCACCTTTTCAAATGACACATCGAAAATAATGCTGGCAGAAAGACAATATTTGAGTATAATTGAGAGAAACCCTCTGACAAATTGTTAAAAAGATATTTTTGCTAGAAAATTAGTTTTTTATCTACGCTAGTAGTTTAAGTAATTTATTTATCCCATCAAAAAAAAAATCAATTTAAGTTGTAGTAAATATTTGCTATAAAAATCATATTATTAAAATGTCATTTACAGTCTTATTGATACAGTGACAAAACCTTTTTCTTTCCATTTCTTAGTTTAGTTCAATAAGTTTGTAATGTAATTTTATTGAGTGTTTGGCAAATAAATCAAACATTTTTTTTTAAATTATCTGTTCTGGACATTTGTTCTTGAAAATATATGTAACAAATATTATAAAATAATTTAGAAAATTTTTGAAAATTTATTATCTTTGTTATTTAGGATTCTGCTTTTGTTTTCTTGTTTTTCATTAAACATTTTTTTATCATCTGTATTCTATCTAATTTGTTAATGGTTTGGCTAAATATTATTATGGTCTTTGCTTTGTCTCTCCCCAAGGATTAAACAATCAAATAATATTTTGTAATATGTACATACATATGTATGTATGTTTGTGTCTTAGAGTTTACAAATACTAGAAACCAATTAGGAAAATTAAACGTGTTCTGGTTTTTAAGGGTCAGTGTCGCCAACTGTTAAATGCAACGAAGCGTTAAATATTTTTCAAAACATGTCATTTAACACAACAATTAACAAATTAAATGACAAAAACGAAAGAATGAGTCCTTAAAACAATATACTATATAAGTTTTTATATATATTTATTAATGATGCCTAATAAAAATTGTTAAATTTCTTGGAAAATATTTTATGAGATACGACAGAAAAACTTTTTGCTATTTGAGTTAATTAAAATTTGTCATTTGTCAGAGATGGTTTTCTGTTTGGCAGGGGATGTTGAGGAACAAATTTATTGGCAAATTGAAAAAAATGTTTATCTTCTTTAAACATAATGTAAAATAGAGGACATTTACTTTTAAGTCGACAAAAACTGTTTGCTTTTGCATTATTGAGATGAAAAATAAATTCAAAAATACTAGAAAATCCAATATTTTTAAGATTTCTTATAAAAAATGATTTTGAAAATTTGTTGAAAATTTTCTATAGGATTTGGTTAAATTTTGTTTTATAAATTTATTAAAAATAATTTTATAATTTAAATATTATTTATAAGCAAATTGTTTTAAGCAAGCTCAGGAAAATTTTCTTTAGACGAATTATTTTCAATGCATTTTAAAAATATTTTAAGCTGTTTTTATATAAAAAATATTTGCAAGTTAAAGGCTAAATTATCCCAGCAAAAACTACTTCTTCGTCATAAGCAGGTTTGTAAGGGAATGTCACGGTCCTATTGCTTACAAACCTGCT
>NDXZ01019860.1:8861-23480 GCA_003055125.1 Paykullia maculata
CAAAAATATCAATAAAATAAAGTAAAACATTAGAAAAGAAACTAATTTTTTCTTATACAAAAAAAAAAAGAAAAACTTACTCCATTGAAGCGGCGATACTGTACACAAATCAATCATTGTTGTTGTTAAAACAATACCCTTTAAAGAGGCTATGCCCTGTATATCAGTACCAGTCAATGACCAGTTGATTTTAACTCTTTCAGCAATATGCTTTGAACACAGACGACTTACAGAATCATTAAAAGAGCCCATATCCGTACGAAAACACAGCTCTGTATAAAATTTTTTTTTATAAGTATTTTTGTTTTACTCTTTCTTATAATAAAAATATCAATTATAAACCTTTTTCCATATTTTCGGCCAACTCTGCTTCTCTGGCAGCCCACACTTGTTCAACAGAACACCGATCTACTGGTATGGGAACTCGACAACTGTCTTTAGCTTCCATTGAAATATTTTTATTATTTGTATAATTGAGCGTCATCTCTTGAGCAGTTAAATTCGTTATATCCAAAACCAAATAAAATTGTGAGGGTCTGCAATAAATGGATATTTTTAAAAAACAATTTTTGCAAACAAATTCGTTAATAATTTTTGCTTGAAAAACAAGAAATTAAAAATTTATAAAAAACAGGATTTAAAAAAAAATAGTTTTTTTAAATTAAAAAAGCCATACATTTTTTATATAAAAACTATTTACGTACATATATTAACTTAATTTACAATTGCCTGAATAATAACTTACATTTCAGCTGGTAAGACATCCCAACTTGTAATTTGGGCACTTTGTATAAGTTCTAGTTTAAAATATACCGAGCACTGACGACAGTAACCCTCTTGCATGCCTTCGCCACCCGAATATTTTATGCGAAACTGAGCTTCTATATGTTGGGACTGATTGCTTGAAGATTGTCCATCTGCCGTTGTTAAACTTAAAGCCGCCAGCGAATGTTGAGCAGTTGAGGTGGATGTAGTAGAACGAAAACTGCTGTAGGCTGTATCGTTGCGACGTGTAGATGATGAACGTTGGCTTGGAGAAGCGACACGTGAAGGCAAACTTGCATGACTGGAGGCTGATAAATGTGAGTTATATTGCAGGGTATGAGAATGATCATAGGGATGTGTACTAGTGGAATGTCCAGAAGATACTGAATGCTGATTAACTGTGGGACATATAAAATCAGCTTCACCAAATATATCAACTACAAAGTCCTTGCTGCATTTTGGCGCTATAGGTAATTTTGACTTTTGTTTTTGCAAATAAAAATCCAAAAAAAAAACTTTAAACTTTATAATTTTTTTTAAATCAAAAATAAGCTCAATATTACCTGCAAGTCTTCATTAATTTGAAATATTTTCTTTTGTATATCCTGGTCAATATTCGATGTTATATTAACTTCCAAATGTTCGACTGGTATTTCACTATCATTAGTTACTGTTATAATGCATGTTGAGGACTCACCATTATAAAGTGTTAAACTAGCTGTTGTTGTTATACTCTCTGCCCCGGTCATACTACTAAATGTAGCTGTCTGTGGCAAAGATGTTTTAACTGTTACAGTTGGCAGTGCTGGGATTACGTCGACTATAAAATTTTGTGGAAATTTTCTCTCCTTCATGTGTTTCATGCGACAATTGGATTTTACCCCCAACGCATGGGTACTATAACCCTGAATTTCCAATTGTCCCACCTCGATTGGTGTTCCACGCAAGGTTACTAGTATTGGCACTTGTGGTTGTAATACTATTGTTTGTGGCAGGGATTTGAACACTATACCATTGGTTAGTAAACGCATATCGCAAACCGTCAATTCAAAGGGTAGTGGATTACGCAGTCGTACCGTTACTTCGCTAATATTGTTTTGTACCCAGAAAAATGCTGAAAATAAATAAGTGATTTTTTATTTGAATGAAGGTTAATTATTTATCAAATAAATAATTAATAGTTTTGATTTTTTATTTATCATTAAACAATAAAAAAAAAACTTACATATTTTATTTTTATCTTTATTTTTATCTCTTCTATCAATCGAATTGAATTGAAGTGGTGTGAACAAAAACGGTCCGCTATCAGCTTTGGCAATTTTTATGCGCTGTGGTTTTAAATGAGCCGGCAAATCTCTGACCACTATATCTAAACAAAATGGTAAATCCGTAAGATTAGCAGGCGGTATAATAGTACCATTGTCTAAAACCAAAGGAACAGGAGAGCCCTCGCATTGAGCACTTAGTTTCTTAAAAGGATATAGAAAAAAGAAATACAACTTAAGTGGCTTTTAGAAAGTGTTTAAGTTGCTTAACAGACCTGCAATTGTACAGCCATTTCACTTTGTTCCGTTGGTGTCATATTATGCCATTGCGTTTGCAAGAGAAATGTCATATGTCTAGTGGCTAAAGTTGAGTGGCCCAAACGTTTTGCTGCAGTGATAAGATATTGCAATAGATCGATTTGTAAAGAAGGCCAACCCGATCTATTTTCAAGCACTTCTAAGGGATCGAGGGACATCATATAGCCGGGAAAACTAGATAACATAAAGCGGTAAGTTTGCGACCAATCAGGATTTGTGGAATTTTGTTGTACATGTTGCATAGCAGCTAGGCGCTGAAAGAAAGCTGCCTTACGTCTATAGCCAATATGTTGATACAGTGAGGTCATAACCTCAAAACTCCTAATGCGATCTGTATCGGTCATAGAGTTATTAATATATAAAATATTTTGCAAACACATGGCCACGTCCAAGGGACGATTTTGTTCTATAAATATTCGAGATGCTTTAAAAGAAGCTTCAATCTCTACAATAGCTGCATAGCGATATTTGCTGTAGTTCATTATGGCATTTTTGAAATAAATCAAAATTTCATCGGGTTTCAGGATATTGCCAGGCAAATCCGAATGCTGTGCTAAACGATGATTAGCTGCCGATATAGTAGATGTGGAAGATGACGAAGATGTTGAGTTGGTAGAAGCTTGAGACAATGTCGAAGTTGTTAGTATGGATGAAACAGATGAATTTGATTCCGAATGTGGTGGATGATGAGAAGGCGATGTGGTCAGACTTTCGGAGTTTTCTGGTATACACTTATCGCTGGCATTATAGCGTTTGGTTATTTCACTTTGCCGCCATCTTTCGGGAGAACTTTTTAAAGGTGAACCCTCTTGTAGGGAAGCATTGCGATGTAGAGTCTCATCGGCTCTCAGTTGAGGATAAAGTAAACATACGGATGCCGAACATAGACCTTCTTCTGCTGCTCCTTCCCATAGGCGATCATTAACTGAACGCAAAGTGTCACAGGCATTGTGGTATAAACTTAAGGCATCTTCCAGCAAACCAGCTTGCAAAGAAAGATCTGCCAAATTTTTTGTTACTCTGCCTACAACACGCTTGCGGTTATTTCTCGATTCCATATCTATGCCCACAAAATCACGTTTCTCAAACGGAGCTATTAAAAGAGTATGTTTTTCTACCTTTTCCCGCGAACGCTCCAAACGTCTAGATTCCAACACCCAAAAGAGGGCATTAACAAAATCAGACACATGAGCCTCTAGATCTGCACACATATCGTTTTCTCTGTAGAAGAAAGCTTGAGCTTTAAAATTAGACGGTGTTGTAAATTCATCTTGCAGGCTCTTCTTGGCTGGATCAATCTGTCCGTCTATTTGATGGGCCACAGAGTCCTCCGCTTCTGGAGGACCAAAAAATATTGCACGAGATTCGTAAAGAGTTGTGCCATAACGAACTTTGAGTGTTTCGTGTTGTCTGCACACCTCATTTAACTCCTGTTGGCTGTCAAACTTGCCTATAGTAATAAGTCCCAATAAACGACGATGAGTTTGAAAATCTCCCCAATCATTGTTTTCTACCGGATGATCATGTATGTAGCGTATCCAAATGTGTCTGGTGACACCACTGGAATCTAAAGAAAAATACGTTCAATATATAACAGCAAATGATGATCCCAACTCATTACATACCAACAATTTTCACATTGTTAACTCGCCTAACCTTGTCAAAAGCTTTTTGAAGCGTTCTGGGCTTGGATGGTCCAACACCTCTTAGGAGTACTAACAAATAACTGTGATGCAAAATCGTTTGTTCATAATCAGGACGAGACATGTTTTATAACCAAATCTCACTTTTTTCTTAGTACTGAATATTATGTGTATTTGTTGAAAATGAATTTATTTAAAAACTTTTTGTGGTAAATAAAAAACATTCCTTCCAGAGAAATAGAAACAACTTTTTAAGTTAAATTCTTTTGTTTAAGGCGTATTTATTGTTTTTTATACATACAAATGTAAGTATGTATGAACATACATAGGAAATACGTGGTCAAGAATTGTGTTTGTCTTTTAACTTGGACAAATTTATTGCTTAGAATTCATCACTAGATTATTTCATTACTTTTGTTACGATTTTTACGAATTTAACTGTTTTTTTTTTAAATCTATTTAGGAAAAGCAGTATTTTTTCTAAATATTCCTATCATTTTCACTTTTTGTTTTTTTTGAGTTGTTAATAAATGTCAAAAGTTTTACAAATAAGGTGACCAGCTCACAGTTAAGTAAAGTAGGAGACAAAAAACAGTAGAGTTCATAATATTTCTATACATACATTGTGGGATCTAAGACATCCAACATTTAAACTCATTAATATATATGGATTTTAACTCAAAAAAAAAGAAATAAATTAAAACAACCTTTTAAGCTCATTTCTCATAAAAAATATTTTAAAATTTTTTTATTGTTACAAACATTTTCTTTTTTAAGCTTACATAACATCTTTTACTTGTAGGCTTTCTGCTATCTAAAATTTTAAAAGCGAAATTGCTTAAAAAATCGCTGAATTGCTATTACTGAGCATATGTTTACATTTTGAGGCGCGTGTGGTTTGTTGTTTTTCACTAGAGAATTTTATTATTGTTTTTAATAAATAATTTATTAATAAAAGTATTTTATAAATATGAATCTATTGCCAAAATCGCATGAAGAATTTGCTCAAACGGACTACTGGAATACATTCTTTAAGAAAAGAGGAGAAAAGGCCTTTGAATGGTAAGAGTTGGCCGCTTTCAATAAAAAAATTGGCTAATTCTCAATTAAATTTTATAAATTAAAAACTTACAGGTATGGTGAATATTTGGAGTTGTGTGAACAAATACACAAGTATGTTAAGCCAAATGATAAAATCCTTATGTTAGGTTGTGGTAATTCTAAACTAAGTATGGATATGTACGATTCAGGATTTAAGTAAGTATACAGGTAATACTCCAGTGACTATTATTTACGCATGTAATTTTCGCAGAGATATTGTTAATATTGATATTTCCGCTGTGGCTATAAAGAAAATGAAGGAACTGAACAGCCGCACACGAATTGATATGAAATTTCTCCATATGGATGCCACCCAGATGACATTTGAGAATGAACAATTTTCAGTGGCCTTAGATAAGGGTACTCTAGATGCTTTATTTGTCGACGATACACCGAAGGTACGTGAAACGGTAGAGCAGTATTTCAAACAGATTAGTCGAATTTTAAGAACAGGAGGTCGTTATTTGTGCATATCGTTATTACAAGAACATATTTTAAAATATGTTATTGAATACTTTCCAAAAAATTCCTTTATGCTGCGCATTGTCCACTGTCTGGATGCTGAGAAAGCTAACCAAGAGAAAAATGCCAAAAATCCAGATGCCGTTTCAATGCCTGTTTTTGCTTTGGTAGCCACAAAGTTCAAAGCACTACCCACGACGGTAAGTTAATTTGTCGAACTACTTTTTATATTTTCGAAAGTTTTGACGTTTAAATTGTTATTTTTGTGTTACATTTTAGAAAAAGCGTTTGAAATTAAAATTTGGTAATTTATTAGTAGGCAGAAATTGTTGATTAACTGCCTGGCCCACAAAATGCGAACGATGTTTTCTTTCGAATAAATATATTTCAAACAAAAACAAAAACAAATTTAAACTTTTTGTTTTTGTTTGAAATATATTTATTCGAAAGAAAATATCGTTCGCATTTTGTGGGCCAGGCAGTAAAATATTTTTATATAAATTAGGGATTAATTAAAAATTGTTTTGTAAAAATGAAAAAAATTAAAATATTAAAAACTTTTAATCTTAAAATGATCTAAATTTTGTTTTTAAGATTTTAGAGTTTAGCTTTAGTAGTGATAAGATTCAACGATTAAAAACCGCACAAGAGTTGGAAAATGCTGTAACATCGGTGCAGCGAGCCGCCCTAGTATGTAATGGACTCGCCCGCAGCAGTATATCTGGTCACAATGAAATCACTATGGAATTGTGTAAACCTGGAGAAACAAATCCCCGTTATACTATTTATATCTTAGATCAACCACCGTCCAGAGGTTTTGGCAAATATGCCGCGTTTATAGTACCACAAGGGAGGTATGTATTTATCAAACGCAAATTAAAAAATATTTTTTTTAACTTTATTAAACTCTCACTTGCAGAGAAATCGAGTGGCTGTTCGCCACTCCAGAAGGCCGTAAAAAGCTGCAGGCTTCAGCTAAATTTCAACGTATGGCCGTCGTTACTTTACACAGAGATCAAATGTATGAATCTTTGGACGAAGTCAAATTGGAATTGTCAGAGAATGTTAAAAGCTTAGCACCGATGGGCTTGAAAGAGCAGGTAGTTGAAATTGTAGAACATATTACTATTTATATTGGTTTAAAAAAATATATGTTGTTTTGAATTATCCAGATACCTTTCATATCACTCGGCTCAGATGTGGGTAAACGTGAGACTTTGGTTAGTGGTTTTTCTAAAATATCTGGGGATTTTCGTATAGAAGAAGTTGAGGGTACTGACGGCAGACTCTTTAGACGTCTGGTGTTTTTAAACAATCAATTTGTAATACAGTCAGAAGCTTTAGTCAAAACAAGTAAGTGTAGAGTTTTGTACAACAATTTTCCTTTTTTTTAAATCTTGCATTTATTGCAGTAAAACCTAAAGGTAAAGCTGAACGTAAAAAAGTTGATTTTAGTTATTTGGCGTGTAAACATCATTTGTATATGTCGGTGGGTGTTCAAATGGCAACCGGGGGTTCCAAACATAGTGATGACCTGAAAAACGTTTTAGTCGTAGGTTTAGGCGGTGGGGGTTTGTGTAGCTTTTTACATGAAGTATTATCGTAAGTAGATATTTTGGGGTTTCCAAGAAAAAACGCAGATCCGTCTTTAAATTAATATTTTCTTCCAAGTAGAAATGTTCGAGTCACTGCAGTGGAAATAGACCCAATAATGCTTGAAGTGGCGGAACAATATTTTGAACTAAAACAAGATAACCGTTTACATGTAGTTATCGATGATGGCCTGGCATTTCTGGAACGCTGTAAAGCTGAGGGTGTGTTTTTCTAATTTATGCTCTTTCACAAAACATATACAAACTGAAAATTCTTTGCAGGGATTAACTTTGATGCTGTACTATTTGATGTCGACAGCAAAGATCTGTCATTAGGCATGAGTTGTCCACCACCTACTTTCTTAGCAACTTCCGTTTTATCAAATATTAAGAGCATAATCGGTGATAAAGGCTTATTTATTTTGAATTTAGTTTGCCGTGATGAAACACTACGGGCGAATGCTATTAAATCCCTTAAGCAGGTTTTTCCAGCACTATGTACCTATAAACTCGACGAGGACATTAACGAAGTCGTTTACTGTGCCAATAATGCAAAACTAGCAAACCTTAAGAGTTGGAAAAAAATCTTGGGTTCATCGTGCAGAAATTTGAATGCAGCTGCAAAAACTAAAAAACTTAAAGATGACGAAATGTTGGATGTAACCGATTTTATGAATGATCTTAAATTATAAATTGTAAATCTAAGTTGTAATTTTTTTTATTCCTAATAAAGTGTGTTGTTCCTAATAAAGATTGTTGAGCAATTCTATTTCGGGACATTAGTTATGTTTCACGACGTTAACGAAAGTATCAGAAATCTTGTCACGAGATAAAAATTGGTTACTTTACTTCCCTTTTACGAAAGGTTAGTTAGTTTAGTAAAATCAAAACAAAAAAAAAAATAAACAAACAAAGTTAATAGCGGTTTCTTATAAACGTTTTTTTTCTTGCAATTTTTAAGTATTCTTTTAGTTATATTTTTACCTGTTTATTTTGTTAAAATAAGGTTTGTATTTTACTACATTGTACATTATTTTTTATACATCTTTTTTTAGTTTTAAATTTCTTTCCTTTTTAACCATATTTTTTCTTCTGTTATGTGTGTTTTTTTTTCATTAAATAAAGAAAAATTAAAAAATAACTTTAAATTTTCAATTCAATTTTTAACAAAAAAACTTTATAATGTCTTCTAAATTTAGTTAATTAGTTTGATAAAAGTATAAAAACGTGTTAATAGATTTGGCTACCAGGACAATTTTATATTCGTTAATATAAATCGTTATCGTTGGCTTGGAATTGGTTTGGGAATGATAGTTTTTTTTAAATAACTGTTTGCATACGTTTTTTTAACAAAAGTTTGTAAGCCTCAAGTGTTATGGTACTTTAAAGCTAAAGTAAATTTTTTTTTGCATACGGCCAAAGTTTTTTCTATTCTTTTTTGCATCTGTTCCAATAATATTAATGAAAAAATATTTGGCTTTTAAAATCATATCTATCATGATGTAATAAATTTCCATTATTATAACCTTTTATATAAACTGTTCAGGCAAATATTTGGTTATTATTATTATTACTTTCCTATATCAGTCTATAAACGACGATAAGTATTCGTTTTTACTTACATATTTATTATTATTTTATATTATTTTAACCGTTACTTAATTTAAAGTACATACTTACCATGGCTTTTTTATTTTCCGTTACATTTTGCGTTACGTTTTCCGTTATTTGCGTTACATTTTATTTTGTTGAATTAATAAAAAACCCGGTTAAAGTGTTTCTAAGCTTTTGAAATATTATAAAAAATATCTATTAAGCCCTGTTTTTACACCTGCTGGTACAAAGTTTTCTACAAGCTGTGTGTTTAGGTGTTAACAACGAAAATTTTGAAGAACTAAACCAAAGTCTTGCAGGGGATGTAAAACTTCATTTTTAATACATATGTATGTATGTCGGCAAAGGCAAAACTAAGAAGAAATATGTCTTTACTTTTAAAAATAAATCTTTATATTTATTATTTTTCTTACTAAAGATAGATTCGTTAGATTTTCATTGGATTTTGTAGAAGCGAAATAAAATGATTTTTGTTCAGATTGGCAAAAAATCAAATAGAAATTTTTCACATTACATTTTTTGTCTACACTATCCCACTTCAAATAAAATGAAATGAATACACAACCCTGATACAATGGAAAATTATACGTGACTAGAAAAATTAATTTCCGTAATTTTGACATTACAAAACATATTGTCCTCACACTGTTATACTTTCTCGTGTTATTTTAGTTTTCGACATGTTGTGTTACCCAGTATAATAGTGGGAAGCCGGTTTAATTAAACCAGATACCCATTTTAATAAAAACAGGTGGCGGTAAATATTATTTCCTTTTTTTTTTAATTGTAAAATCCTATTTCGAATTGTTGCTTGTTTGTTTACACTTTTGTATTTTTTGTTTTCTTCAAATATACACAAAATTAAAACAATCCATACATACATATAAATGAAAATAGTTATTGGTTGACATTGGTTTTGATTTTACACATTTTACTTTCGAGCATTTAAAAAAACACCGTATGCGCAAAATTATACGAGATCATTGCCAATTACCACGTAATGAACATTTTGATTATATTTAAGTCTTTTATGACTCCACTGCGCGATTAAAACGATCATATAGTATGCGCTCATTTTCTAATCATAAATATACCTTTTTACTTTTCCTTCTTGTATTAATGAAAAGTGTGTTTGTATAAAGTTTTTCGAACTATTATTGACATGTATAACTGCGGGATAAAAATTCAATTTTTTTTTTATATATTTAAATATACAAACGAACTTTTAAAACATTTTAATATTTGTAAACACCATGAACTTTTGGATTCAATTTTATATTAACATTTTTAGTAATGATTTTTCTCTTGAAAAATAAAAATAACCATTTATTATTATACATATTATCTAAAAAATTTATTAAAAAAAATTGTTTGTTTACAAATAATAATTAAAAATAAAATAAAAAACTCAAAGTTACTAACAAATAACTTTAGAAAAGAAAACAACAATTAAAAATATAATGAAATGATGAGCAAATTATTAAACTAAAATAAAAATTAAATTAAAAGTAATGAAATTAATATAATTAACTTAAATACACTAAATCTTAATGTTATAAATATGAATATGTATGTATATGAAAAATGTTAAAAAAAATGATTAATATGCGGTTTACAAAATATGTTTGCTTAAGTTGAGTGAACAATTGTAAACATGTCGTGTTTTTGCTACAACACCAACAATCAAAATTATAAAACAAAATAATTGTTTTTTTTTTATATAAGTCAATAAATAAGGAACTTAAATCAATCAGTTTTTTTTTTAAATTTAGTTTTCTATACATTTTAAATAAAACATTTATGTACTAGAAGAAATATTATTTATTTCTCAAAATAAAATTATAATTAGTTTGTTTAAATAAATTAATCTGGTTTCTTTTAAATACATACATCAAATTTCTTTTTAATAAATTTTTTTTATTTCCAAAAATATTTTATTTATTAAAAACAACAATGATATTATTAACAATCGTTTGTTTTTTTTTATTTTGCATTAAAAGCTTTTTCACTACATATTTACAAAACAAATGCAGTCAAGATTTGTTTATACATTTCAAAATTCAAGGTTAAAAAAAAGTTACATATAGTAAATTAATTATTTTGTTATTTTTGTTTTTAAATTAATTTCGTTTACGTTTTACTTAAGTCAACAACTAGAAATAAAATAGAAAAATTTAAAAAAAGGAAATAAAAAATTATTAATTATTTCAGGTAATTAAATAAATTTTTGTTAATTGATGGTGTTTTAAGAGGCAATATTTGCATATGTATGTATATATATAAAAAATCTAATGATTTTGCCAAAAAGTTAAAAAAATAAATTTATTAAATGTTAAATATAGGTTATGTTTATAAAAGTATAATTTCTAAAGTTTACTTGTAATTAAGTTTTCTTAATGCTCGTTTAAAGAATTTAGCTGAAATAAATAAAAGCAAATATTTTTTTGTTAATATGAAGTTTTGTTATTATGAATTGTCATTTTTTTCCATTTGAAAAGTTCTTAATTCTTGACATTTAGTAATATTTAACACTGATGATCAAATACGAAAAGCCTTAAAATTCTAACACAGAAATGATATGAAAATGAATGACACTGTAAATCCTTAGACGTTTTTTAAATGAAAATTTGTTGTAATGATCTTGAAAACATTAACAAATTAGAAAATTTTGCTTTTTAAATAAAATATGTATGTATCTAGAAACCAGGGTGTACTTTTTTAACGGTTTAAGCAGCGCTTTATCCGAATCTGACCTCAGAATTTCACATCAAAAAGAAGAAACCCTGTTTTTGACTACTTTCGAGGCGTTATAACAGCGCGAGTTTGACTTTTTTCCATAAAATTTATTATGTCGTCTAAGGGTTCTATCTAAAGCAGAAAATAAAGAAGAGTGATGGAGATTAACTGATTTGGCTAAAGCTTACCCCGAGCTGTAACGCTACAAGATGATGATGATGATGATGATAATGTTGTAAAAATGAAAAAAGTTAAAGGTCACTTATTGTTCGCCTGACCTTTCGTACTCATTTCATCAGTATATATACTGATTTTTCATTAGGTGTACTGATTGAAAATATGTGTACTGATTAGTACTATTTATTTTTAAAAGTACAGATTTCATTGATTTTTCAAGTTTATTTGATTTTGTATTCTTTTTTTTTGCGTTTTGCGTCCACCAAATATGTTAAACATAACAAGTTTTGTGCTTTATTTGCCAGGAACAAATGCTTCATGCTTTATTTTTGTTAATGAATAACATGGAAAATGATAGAAAAAATTCCCTGTGACACTGTGTAAAGTATGCTTATTTTAAAACAAATTGTTGGACTTTCTTGTGACAAATATTACAATGAAAAAATATACACAAGTATGTATGTATTGCTCTGAGTTAATAAATGAATCTCACGGTACTGCAAATTATAAAAAATTATTTATAGTAATAAATATAACATGATATTTAATTTGAGCTGTTTTTTAGTTATAACACATAATAAATTTTTTGTTAAAATAACTAAAACAATAAGATTATTAGAAAAACACAATTTCTTTTTTACAAAAACTGATTTTGAATCAAAAATAAATGTTATAACGCACTTTAAAGACAGGTCATAATAACGGTCCTAAGTCAGTTTTGCGATAACAAACGTTTAAAAAATTTTTTTTTTAGTTTTATTAAAAGTTACACTGAACAATCTGTTTCGAAGTAATTTTTTTTCGTAATATATAAAAAGTTTACTTTACAATACGAACGAATCCGTTGGTAAGCAATTTACAAATTTTTTCTTTACGCCAAAATACTTGGCGTAAGACAATTTCATAAAATTTTTGTTATTTTCGTTGGATTTTCTATCAGTGTAACAAATAGTTTGTTTTAATTAAATCTTTGTGAAAAATGAAATTTTAAAAAGTTTCTTTTTAATTTTTAGGTTTGTTAAAGCAAAAACAAGTACCTACTTTCAATATTAAGCACCCAAAAAAAAAAAAAAAGAATTAAATAAATATGGACAGATGCAGGATTGCTAAGCTAATAGCTAATGTGGCCTTTTTTTTGTGATATCAGACGTACAACACAACTCTTAAATCGTAATCGGAAAGACGTATCAAGGTTGATGGCGATATTAACGGGCCACTGGACGGACACTGGGAAAATATGCACAACGGCTCGGACTCTCATTCTCGCAGTTGTAAGGATAGCGGTACGGAGGGAACAGTGTTCCATATTCTCTGTGAATGCTCCGCCCTTTTTGCCAAGAGGCACAGATTCCTGGGCAACTTCATACTAGAGGACCTCTGTGAAGTTTCAGAGACTAGGTTAAATGACCTACTAAGATACCTGACGGCAACAGGGTAGATGTAATACTCCTATCTCCCCTGGGGCACAGCATATCTAAAGAGTGGTGTAGTCCTGTCAAAACGATGTCATTTGACTCTATTTGACAGTTTGCTCTTAGCAAACTACCACGTAAACCAACCAACCAATCATAATGAGTAACTATAGTTTAACACTTTACTAGGCAGGCACTATATCCTATATACATACCATGTTTCAATAAAAAAACTCGATATTAAAAAAATAATAGTTGTGAATTTAAGAAAAACTCTACGATTTCCGAATGTTCCAAAAATCAAAAAAATCTTGTCTTTGATCAACATTTTGCAAAAAGCACAAACATTAATATTCATTTTTTTAAGACTTCGAAAATGAAAAAAAATTCGAATAAATATCGAAATATAAAGGTATTTTTTTAAATATAGATAATTTTAACTTAAAAAATTTATAAAAGATTTTTTAAAGCAAAATACTTATGTATGATTGAAAATCCAGAATAAATAAATACTTTCATAATTGAACTTCTAACAGTTTTCAAAATTCGAACAAGAAAATTATTAGCTTTTTTAGAATATGTAAAAGTTCTTGCAACTTAAATACACTTGCAAGGAAAAAAGGTAAACAAAAATTAAATAAAAACATCTTTATATATATAAAAGATTAACGTGACTGATTGACTGAACGATTGATTTATCATCGCACAGCTCAAATGGATAAAGCTAGAGACATGAACTTTAAACTGTAGGTCCCGGTCCCTCTCCGGTTGTAAAGATTCACAAAGAAGGGATTTTTGGAAATTCAAATATTAAGGGTGTAAATAAGAAAAAAAAAAAATCGGTAACCTTATATATGCTAACTAAACAAGAAAAAAACAAAATTGGAGAGCCTGGGGGCTAAAAATGGCTATAAATTAAATTTTGGTACTTTTTTGGGGCCGTTTGTAACTACTAAACCAATTAACTTAAAGACATAATTTCAAACTACTTTCGTTAATTCTCTAAAAAAATAAGAATACATTTTCGGTACTTTTTCGAAATTTAAACGTTAGGAGTAAAACTTGCAGGTGAAAAGTACAAAACAGGGAAAAATTAGAAAAAAGTGTTAATTAGTAAAAAAACTAATCCGATTTGAATAAAATTTGAAACAGGGGTTCCTTTAGACATAATTAATTGCGTGGTAGGTAAAGGAAAAGGTTTGAGTAACCAGTTCAAGCTAGTAAATACATACATATCTGTAATCCATCATCCGTCACTAAATTTGCATATTGGTTGTGTATTTTTTAAATAAATATTTATTTTATTTTAAACATCAACATGCAACAAAACTAAAAATCTTAACAATTAGATATTTTCAAAGAAAATAAATAAATGGCGGCAACTTGTATGTAGCTAAACTACAACTTATGTTTAAATTTAAAATAACCTCAATAAAAAAAATTTAAAAAAGGAATGTTTATTTCTTCATTACAAAAGTATTAAATAAACATATTCATATGTATTTATATGTATTAATCAAAAAAAAAAAAAAAA
>NDXZ01019860.1:23510-47133 GCA_003055125.1 Paykullia maculata
AAAAAAAAAAAAAAAAAAGAAAAGAAAAGAATAAAAAATTAAAATAAATTTATTTAAATCTATTTTAGGATATACACTGGGTTCAATTTGTAGTTAATAACAATTGTTAACAGCCTTTAATGTGTAAACTGTTACTTAATTTAATACAAATGTAAATAATGTATGTTTGTATACGTACATATTTATGTATGTGTGTATATGAAAACGTTTGCAAAAAGCTGTTTAAAAATAGAGACTCAACTCAATATTTTTATTTTTTTTTTAATACAATTTTAAAAATATTTACAAAATCTGCTTTTCTGCACTTTCTTTTTGTTTCTGCTATTTTCAAAATACCTTACGAAAAATTTTGTTAAAACTTCGATTTTTCTTTTTCGATTGGGTGGATGAGTTAGAACTTGAACTACGATTACTATTGCTACTACTGCTAATGCCACCCGACGATGATAATGCTGTTGTTGTGGCTGTCGCAATGACACTTTCACCGGATGATAAAATGGCTTCTTCTAAAATGCGAAATGAATTTTCGGTCGAGTTAGTGGGAAAATTAATTTCGGATAGAGAAGATGAATCCAAGCTGGCATTAGGTGAGACACGTAAGGATGCATTATTAGTGCTATTAAAAATTGATGTGTGTCTTTGTGTACTTTGACCACCACCATTAGATGATGCTGATGAAGCTGATTTTTTTAAACGATACCATTCCCATGATGTTGATTCATGGGCTGGGTTCGATTTAATGCTGTTCGATATTTTACCTTTAAGACCTTTTGTAAATGGTGATTTGAAGAAAACTGGCGAAGATAGTCGGCGTGACTTTTTCAAATTTGCATCCGCCAACGGTTGTTTGTTGTCGGATGCTTTCTTTGAGGCAGGATTATTGGCATTTGTATTGGGATTTATGCACTTATAACCTTGAGGGCCATCAGGCATAAACTCGTTATAGGCTAAATCAGCATTGGGTATAAAATTATCTAGATCATCTTCGTCTAGCATCAGGCATTCATCGAAATCGGTAGCTTTTAATTCGGCTGGAGCTGAAGTGTTAAGTCGCACTGGTGCTTCGGCTGGCGAAGACAATTGCCGTTTAAAACTATGCGTTTCCTTTTTATTCTTTTTCGATTTGCCATTTATGGCTGCTGGCTTTTTCGCTCTAATAGATGAAATTTCTGCAGAATCTTTAAAAAGAATTAAAAAAACAAACAAACAGATAACAACTTCGTTAAAACAGACTTAAATATAGATTTTTTTTAATATTAGGTTTGTTCGTTTACTTTTCCAGTAAAGTCCAGTAACTGAGTAAAGTGCCGAGAAAGTTTGAAAATATTGTTTCTACCCGTAACAATTTATGATTTATTCTATCACTTACCTCCTATATGATCTTCTGCATTTAATTCCTCCAAATGATGCCAAGCTTGCGATTGAGCATGTGCTGTATTGGGCCAAGAATGTTTTTCTCCCTTGCGCTTTTGACTTAAAGGCTTTTGAGGATGCATTGGCGGTAGACCTGAACTTTGGGTATTCGTTTGATTATTATTACCTGTATAGCATACAGACAATTTTCGTTGTCTAGTGATCGTGACACTATTAGGAACCTCTTCTTCCTGTCGCTCAGTTGGAGCCTGTTGTAGTTGTTGTTGACATACTCCTGTACTTTTACATTCTTTTAAAATTAACATTGCCTGCTCACTAGGCCTTCTGTATTTGTCACCATAACCACCACTTACGTTTGTGTTATCCTGCTCACGCTGCCTAACTGAATGTTGGTGATCCGAAAAATCTTCAAAAGATTTGCGACGATCAATTTTCTTTTGCATGTTTGTCGTCGCACCAACTGTTGCCACATTTTTCTTTTTGCCATTTTTATCGTAGAGCGATAGCACTTCCCTGGTATCTCTTTTTAACGAACGATAGAAAAGTATTCCAACCATTAGGACGAAAAATACAAAGGCTCCCACAACTATTATGACGACGATGCAGGCATGCACATGTAACTTGAGGTCATCCAATTCACTTTTAAGTTGTACATTCCGTTCGGCATATGTTTGTTCAAGAACATGATGACGTTTATTTTCTTCCTCCAGTGTGCGTAACGTTTGAATTTGTTGTGTTACAGTCTGTTGCAGTTCTTCGACTTGTTTCTTATAGCGACGTGATAGTTCTTCTAGGTATTGGCCAGACAGCGACATGTTACGTTCGAGAGCCTAAGAGAGCAGGTGGATAAAAAAACCAAATGTTTGTAAAAGAGAAAATTAAAGTTTTTTTTTTAAAGAAACTTCCAAGGACTTGATGAAATGCAGGCAAAAATATATGAGAGAGTATCTTTAACGTAATGTTATAAGAATTTTAGTTCGTTCTCTCCGTTGGTTTAAGATACTAGACATAGACGGTTAAACAACTGGGGGGTGTATTTGATGGAAATGTAAAAGAAGTTTACTAAAGTTCCGCACAGTGGAATTAAAGCAACTTTGAGAACTAAAAAATTTGTTTTTTTTTTATTCAGGTATTGCAAATACTAAATTTAAGATTAAACAAAAATCATTTTGATAGTGAAATGCTGCTTGCATAAGGAGTACAGCGTTAGCTCACGCACTACCTATAGTTGCTTTGATTTTTATTCGAGTTTTTTTTTTAACTCAGGGCCTATATTCGAGCGAGATTTCGTTGCTTTAGGTATAGGAATTATAGTTGAAATTGTTTAATTTCGAATGTTATCGGATGCGAGACTTTGGCCCCAGGAGGTAAATTATGGACAGAAAACTTGCACATTCGAAGTAAATTTCGATTGATATCGAATGCCGTAATTTCCCTCAGCATTAAAAATTATTTTCTGAATATTTTTTATTGCTAACGCTAGGTAAGGTTAGGTAAGACATTAACACTTGGTGACCAGATAAAGAGTTAGAGAGGAAGATACTAAAAGAAAGTAAAAGGCAAATGGATTTCATTGCTTGTACCCCCCTAGAGACCACATTTCCATGATGAATTCAATGATATTCTTCAGTTGTTGATACTTCGAAATATCACCCAACCCATCGTGGAATCTTTTACCTAACCATTTTGCTCTATGGTTCTGTAGTCCCGTGATGTGACAAATGTCAGAAGTGTTGTGATCCCATTTGTTGACCCTAGCCCTAGCCTGACAGTGTCCGGAGATAATCCCTTTCGTGGTTCTTAGGCTTTTCTATATAGCCCCAGGAGTACCTTAGTACTTTGCTGAGTTTAGACATGGCTACAAAGCCTTCGATACCCTTAAGTCTATCGGCAGTCTCAAGACCTCCTTCTAAAGAATCGCTATGATCGCCAACCTGTGCAACTACAATGTCTAAGTATCCCGAAACTTAGCAGAGCCTGATATTCTAAATGATAGTTTTTTTTTAATTTTATTTATTTATAATTTAATTAAAACCTTAAATCAGTTTAAATCGGCATTTTAGTTTAATGCAGACACGATTGAATTTCAAATTTCAACTTAAAATTTAACCCCCGCTATTTTCTGAGATATAAATAAAACTTAAAAAATAATAATTAAAAAGAAATTTTGCGTATAAAAGAAACATTTATTAGTTTAAAATCTCTATTAAAAAAATTTGTATAATCTTATAACTTAGATTCTCTTGTACAGATATCATTTGAAAAATACTTATTTTGTACCACTGTACTATTGACTGGTACAACGTAATCATTTGAAATGCATATGTTTTCCGTTTTATTCTAACAATCTTGGTAACTAAGACCCTCTAAAAAGGAAAACCATAATAAAGTATACGAAAACACGCAATTTTCCCATTAAACATACACACCTTGCAACTTGTGTAACATGTTTAAAACAAAATGAATAAAAGAAAAATGTGAAATTCCAAGTTAATAAAAATCAAAAGTAAAAAAGAAAAATCGAAAATATCACACCTTCAAAACTATGCCAGGGAAAAAGAAAAATAAATTATAATTATAGAAAATAATAAAAGGCCAAAAATAGATTTGATGGCAAATGTGTATAGATTTAGGAAAAACAAAACCTACCTTAATACGATTTGAAAGTCGTATAAAAACACTTTCCGATTGGGGACCATTTGAGTTTTTGGGCTGTATATGTTGGCCAGAGCCTGCCACATTTGTCGAGGGTGCAGTGGTCAGCAAGTTGTCTATGTTATCCCAGGAATTAGTATCTTCTTCACTTTTAGTTGGCACTGTAACGGGTTCAGGTGAAATTAATGTAGGCGTAGGTGAGGGAGTGGTGATAGTGGGTGTTGAGGTTACGGTAATTTGTTCCAAGTTCTCAACTGAGCTTGGGGTTTCGGAGGAGGCAACAGGTACATCAGTCTCTGTTGATGATGGCGTTAATTCATCGGCAGGTACATTAAAGATATTGGTATCAGGTAAGTTGGGTTTTTGTGTTTCTATTTTAGGCGGCAACGTTGTAGCTTCCAATTTTTCTTCCGGTTCCAAAGGTCTAGGCAATTGTTGTCTATCATCTAAATTAATTTCAGTGGATGTTTCCACAACTTCAGCTGAATGCTGAGTAGATAGTTTGTTGGTTGGCTCCGCTGTTGTTAGTGTGGGTGTTTCGGGTTTTATTAGTTTTTTTTCGGGATGGTCCAATAGGTTTAAGTCTTCTTTGCCAAACTTTTTGTCTATAGTTAAATTCAAAGGCAATTCTGTAGCTTCTCTATGTTGTTGACTCGTTTCCTCTGTCACATACGAATTGTTTGGTTTGCCATTAAGTGCTTTAGGTCTGGCCAATAGTTGACATAATGCTCCCACATATTCGTTAGGCAGAATGTTAACATAAAAACTCTTCTTAATGTCTTTTTCTATCGCTAATACTTGTTTAGTTTCAATACCATAGAGTTTATTACACACACGTGTACTTAGCAAATCGTTTTGCACGAATTTATTGCTCAACAATGAGTTAAGTTGTATGAATTCACATGTTAAAACATTATTAACCTTCTCCACCAAAGAAGTTGCACACTCGGCACAACTAAATAAGCCGTAAATGGGAGTGCGACACACTATCGTTTGTGTAGGCGTTTTAAATGTTTGGTTTTGATTGTTTGACGGTTTGCCAAGAACTTCGGTGGCTTTTTTCACTATAGACAGCACAGCATCTGAGGCTGATTTAAATAAGTTCGATTCAGCATGCTTCACCGAATTCTGCTCCAATAAATATTCATCGTCAAAATCATCTAAATCCTCATTGAGATGATTCTCAGTCTCAAAAGCCTCAAATTCAGACGTGCCAAAAACACGAAATAAAGATAAAGTGCAAAAATGTTCTTTGGAATAGTGGGAATTAATGTCGACACGCACAAATTTGCCAAACAATTGGGGATGCAAATCGAAACTCTGTACGGCTCGTTTGTCTTCGGCCTCAAAACGACCCACATTCGACCATTCCCTGGTGGGAAAACGTTTCGATACAGCCACTGAAAAGTTTTGCGGCGATGAAGAGTAAAGTTCAAAATTGGCAAAATCGATTTTTTGCGCTTGTATAGCTTCACACAATTCCACAACAAACCAAATTCGATTGCCACACAGACTTAACATGTACTCATCTTTCGATGAACTCAAAACAGCTCCAGCATTGGATGTGTAAGCGCTGGACGCTATGATTTTTGCCCCACAATCGGGAGAAGCGTAATTTTTTGCTCTCAGCTTAAGAGATGGTGGTTTGCCGTTACCATTTGTGTTGTTTTTACGTTGCACCGAGCTGTTGCTAGTTTGCTCCTGTTCAAGAGCTTGTTGTTTCTCCGCTGCCTCCATTTGTTTCTGTGCCCATTCAGAGAAGACGGGCATAGGCACCTCTTCGGCAGAGGTGAGATTAACTTGACTAGTGGAGGTCGTTGAACTGGCATTCTGTTGTTGTTGCTGCTGCTGTTGTTGTTCAGTACTAGCATTTTGCAATGTTTGTGTTGTGTTTGTGTTAAATGTGTCATTTGGAATGTTATTTGTTGATGGTTTTATTTCTTGATCGTCTACTGTTGCGGATGTGGTCATTATTACGGGTTGTTTTGAATCTGTGCCACCTTCTCCACCGCCGGAATCGTTTATTTTAACGATTTGTTCATCTATAAAAATAAATATACATATTAATTTTGAAATAATTCCTAACAATTGAAATTTTAAGTCTGTTCATTTACTTTAACAGCAGAAACTTGCAATGAGGGAGCAAAATAAAAATTTACAAAATAACTCTCCTGAATACTTTAAAAAAAAAGAAAAAAGTAGAAAAAAAAATCTGCAAACAAGCTAGTGCACAGTGGGCCGATCAATTTGATTTGATTGTTGAGAAGAATTGTTTAAAATTTTAAAGAGCAGTAAAAATTTATGAAAAATATTTTTCACTTTTACAAATTTTTAATAATAAAAAAAAGATACTTTCAAAAATTGCGACTTGCAAATGTTTTTCGGAGACGATAACACTTACTTATAATTTTTTTTGGAAATTTGTAATATTTTTTAGTTAATGAATACACCTGTTAAGGCCAGTTAATAAAAAATAGGTTAAAAAGGGTTTGTTTGTTGAGTTAATATCAATTTTAATTTAATTTTTAGGTTTAACTTAATTTTTTCAAAATCTGCTTTCTTAAGTGGAAAATTAGCTTTTTGTTTTGTAACTTTTGGTAATTTTTTTTTGAAAATTAAAACAATGGGAAATTTTTGTTTTTATCTCTAATAAGTTTTTAATAAATTTATAGTTTTTTGTTATTTTATTCAAATTTAAATTTTCAAAAGTTTTATTTTTTTATTTGATCTTTGTGAAATTTAATGAAAACCCACTCGTTTAATCATATTCATAATAATTAATTTGTTAGATTACTAAAGGAATATTGAACGAAATTTTCATACAAAATTTGTTTTATAAACCTTTGATAAGTTTACAATTTCTAAATTTTAAATATAGGGATGGAATTTAAGAGGTATAAGAATTTAAGATATGGAATTTAAGAGGTATAAGAGGCATTTAACCGATTAAACGAATACCTCTTTATATTTTTTATAATTTCTCAGCAATTAATATTAAGATTTCGCTAATTTTAAATAACAAAAATCTTAATATTGTTTTTCAAAGGTAAGTTTTTAACTGAAATCTTTATGATTTAAAAGGCTTTTGAAAGATAAATTTCATCAGACAAACGGATATTCCTTTAAGTCTGGGTTTTCCAGCATAAAAAGTTTATACTTAAACTTACCCTTTTCTATATTCACTTCTGTCTTTGCTATAACCTCTAAAGTGCGATTGATTGTTTCTTCTGATGATTTATCATTACCACCATCATCGATTATAACAGAATCCAAAGTATTTTGCGGCTGTTGCAAAACTTCCAATGGTAACTCTGTTACTGTCACTGTCGGTATATCAGTTATATCTGGCAAACTGAAATGAGAGAAAATAAATAGTAAGAGAGAATACTACTACTATTGAGAGCAAGAGTATTTATTTTTAGGTTTGTGTTATGTAAAAATTTTAATATATTATATGTTATGCTTATAATTTGTCATAAAATAAATTTTTTTTTTAAATATTAAGCAAAAATCTACTCTTAAAATATAAAGTTAAACAATTTAGTTTAGTTGAAGAAAAAAGCAAATATTTAGGGGTGTCATAGCATCCAATAGCTGTCGGAATTGGATTTGAAAACGACAAATAAAATCTTTTGTGCCATGAATTTCGATATTTTTAGTTTTATGTTTGATTTGAAATAAGTGTTTCGATTCCAACATAAAACTAAAATTTTGGAATTTATGACAAAAAAGTACTTATGTGTTGCTAGTAGATTTGGCGACACCCCTAAATAAATAATGATAATAATAATAATAACAATATTTTGTTTACCTCATAAACATTGTAGAAATGGCTAGAATTTGTGAAAACCATATTATCCAAAAGAAAATCAAAAACATTGTTAAATTTGTTTTGATTTTCTTAAATTCACAGCTTATAAAATTTGTTAATATTTTTGTTAACATTTTGGCACGTCTAAATTTTTACGCATAAAATTCGTGGCTTAACAAAACACACACACACACAAACAAAAAAAAAAACAAAAGATAGAAGAAAAAACACAATATTGATATAGTTCTTAGAACTGTTTAAAATATACTTCACATTAGTTAAAATAAAAACACAAAAACGTTTCAAAACGTTACTGAAAGCCACGTCAGTTGTTATTTGCTTGTACTATTTTATTGTTATTATTTTTGTCATTCACAAAAAAAAAAATGTTTTATTTTTATTGGCGTTGGCGATAAGTTATGGAAAGTTGTGTACTAAAATGACATTGTTTAACATTTAAATGCTATTAAGCAAATTAGAGTAGTAGTCGTTTAAAAACAATTTATATCAGTGCCACATACGATCAACTACAACAACTAATTCACCTGTTGCTGTTGTTACAAACGCCAATGAGTTGCTGCTGCTTTCTCAGTTAAAAATAAACGTAAAATATAAAAAATTTAGGGAAAAGAAAATTTTGAAATTAAAAAAATTCTTTTTTGAATACCTTTTTGTTGTATAGGGTGTCCCAAAATTCATGCAAAATAAAAATTTGCTGTCATTTGAGCGGTTAAGTGTTGCCAATTAAAATAAGCAAACATTTGGCAACTGTCTCAAATACGTTTTTGCTGCACAATTTTTTACTTGCCTTCTTCAGCAATAGCAACCACATTTAGATACAATATTTACGGGGTACTTTGAACAAAAAGAAAGGGTATTCACCAGCAAACCTGTCGGCAATGGTTGTTTGTTCAATGTTATATTTCTACAAGCTTTATTTTAAGTACTTAAAGTTAAAAAAAAGGTTTTCCATTATAATCTACATCATGCGTAAATAATTTTGGGATACCCTCTATTTTTATCAGCGGCAGAGGGTATTGTTAAAAATGTATTGTTAATTAAAAATTTCGTTTTGTAAGGTACAGATGTTTAATACTATTAATTACATCTGTTTTGGCCTTTAAGAATTAAATTTTATTGTTTAACTTTTAGTTCTGTTTTGTTTTTAACTAAAAAAAAATATACATTTTTAAAAAATGTATTGGAATTTTACACGTATGTATAAACAATTTTAACATATTTATATATAAGAAAAAAATGTTATATCGAGTAGAGAGAAATACTAAAGGGTTGCTAAATAATAATAAAAAAAAACACTTTAACAGCGAAACACAACGAAAAAATTAAAATAGACGAATACTGAGGATTTATTACAACAATAATATGGTTGTGGAAATTATATAAACGAATAGAGTAATCATAGAATATAAAAAAAATCTGTAACCATATTCCCGTGATAAAAAAATGTGAAAGAATTTAGCAATTTTCTTAATCTAGTGAAAAAAAAAACAAAATCGGCAACACAGTTATTATTAAATTTTTACGCTACGAAATTTTAAATACGTTTTCCACAAGGTTGTCAAGACAAAAAAGAGGCGGAAATCATTTCTGTCACTGTTACGCAATGGAAAACTGAGGGCTCAAAATTGTAGGCAGAAGGTTCGCTAGCCAGTGGTCTGATATGTCTATTATAAAAATAGACAAGATTAGCTCCTTTGTTAGAAGAGCGGACAGTTTGTTTTATTTATACTCCTGTCCCTCTGTCTTCCTATAATACCTTTCTTTTTCTCTTTTTTGTGGTCTTTCTTTATCATTAGGTCCGCCAGGAACCCTGAAGAACCTTAGTGAACCATTTATATATTTCTGGCTGTCTGAATACCTAAATTAAACTACTTCTTACCGTAGAGAGCGGCAAATTTTAATTTATAAAGTGTTAATGATACGATATCAAATTTTGTCAGCTCATTTAAAGTTTTTAAGTTTATTTAAATATATTCTTTAAGCTACATAAGTAGGTATGTATGTACATTGAAATTAATTTATCACTATTCTAAAAAGTTTTAATAGATTTAATTATTTGTTTCATACTTATTGTGTTTATTTTTAATATTTTAATCTATATATGTGTATACATAGATTTCAAATACATATGTACGTACATACTAGTGATGGGCAAAAAAAAATGATATTTTTTAATATCAATCGATATATTTCGTCGACATTTTACTTTGCAATATATCGATATATCAATCTTTTTTCTTGCAATTTTCTTTCGATATTTTTGAACTTTGGTTTTGTATTTTATGCTATTAATTTGTAAAAAAATTTCTTGTCGCAGTCTTTATCGAATAGAATGTTATAATGCTTGCGTTGACAACAACTGCGCGACAAATTTGATTACATTTAAGGTACATATTTGCAAGCCTATAGCAGCACCCGTAACTGACAAACTCTATGAGCAAATAATTAGTGTTGAACGTTTTTACGTTGAGTTGCATTCGGCGTTAGCTGTTCTATTGTGCCTTCATCTTGTGGATAATGTATTTTATGAATTTACGAAAAATATCAAAATATTGATATTTTCAAATCGATATATATCGACCGGCAACGATTTTGAAAACAAGAAAGAGCGATATATTTGGCTGTGCCAAATCTTATATACCCTTCACTACGTGTATTTATGTATGTATGTATCTCGAAATTTTTTTTACTTGAAATTACCCAAATATAATAATTTTTGTGTAAAAAAAATTTTTCGGTATTTTTTTTTTCATTTGCCCATCCCTACTACATACATGCATGTATGTATTTCAAGTATTCTGATGACACATTTGGTGTTTTGTTTACTTTTATTAAGAAAAAAATAAATTATTTACATTATTGGTGCATGTTTTAAATAGATTTATCTCTAAAAAATAATATTGTTATTATTTACTATTTCACAATTTTATTTGATTTAAATAAATAAACATTGTTTTGTTAAATATAATTTGAATTTAAATGATAAGGGAATACAACTTTTTTTTGAAAGAATTTTTTTTAATGTTTTAAAGAAAAGTTGAATATTAATTATCTTACAGTGTTATTGCAAAGTAAAAATAGTATGTAACACTAAGTATTTGCAAGATGTACGTGAATAAGCAACAAAAATGCTATAATTGGAACATACGTGACAAAAGTACTTTTCTAATATTACAATAATGTAGTTTCTATTGCAAATAAGAAGTTTTCCGCTTAAAAACGTAGGTGAATTTTCTTAGTAATAAAAAAAAACTAACAAAAAAATTTAATAATTAGGAAAATTATATGCAAATAAAACGTATTTTTCGTTTCATTTCATGTTTTCATTGTTTTTTAGACGTTTAGTTCAAATAACCAGTAAAAAATAAAATAAAAATAGACACTAAAAATTTTTGGCAGAAATTAGTTGTTATTTTGTATTTATACACAAAGAAAAAGAGATACGTTGTGGCAACCGAATTCATTGTCAATCGAATAGTTTAGTTTCTACGAACTTTTCTTTTTAGTGCTAACTGATCGATTTAGGATTTTTTTTCGAGTCGAATAAAAAATAATATCTGTCCGTTTTTGTGAATTAGGGGCCTAATTCTGGCATTCGATAGCGATCGAAATTTAACAACTCCAATTGGAATTCCTATACCTAAAGCAAAGAAAACTTGCACGTTCGAGAAAATTTCGATTGCTATCGAATGACAGAGTTAGGCCCCTGGAAATTGATTTAATCGATGACGCAATTTTGAATATATTTTAATGGAATTTGCTGTACACATGAAGCTTTTTGGACCCAAAAATGATTTTGGTTTTAATAGATCAATGATTCCATTATATCTCACAATTTCACTGTATCGTTCATGCTGACACATAAGTATTTGTATTAAACAAATTATTTTCGCATAAAAGTTATAAATTTACTACAAATCTGTTCAATAGTAATACAAATTTCTATATCAAATTTCGTAATAATCGTTCTAGAATTGATTGTAGGTGCCATATAGGGCTCAATCCCCAAAATCAACTAAGACTTTATAAAACTATTCAAAATATTGAAATTAAAACTTAGGCTGACTTATATCCAATATCGAAAATGAAACAATAAACATTTAGCACAAATAATTATTCCTTTTTTTTATATTGCGAACATTATCGGACTCAAATACTATAACGTTCTAATGTTTTAAGTATATATTTTAAATGTTAAGTGTAAAAATGTAACAGAAGGTGATTTATTTTTTTTCTTACTTAGGTAACGTAGACGTTATGTATGTTTTTTGAAATCTATACAAATAATATGCAGTAATTAAATTCCCAAAAGTTTTCAGATTTAAAAAAAAAATATTTTTTATATTTGAGGGATTCACAAGCTAACTTATGACATCATAATGTCATATGTCCTAAAAATTTAAAATGGCTTGAGTTGCTTTTTATACTAAAAGTGTCCTAAAATAATATGACTCTGAGTGCTGTGTTTATTGTGCTGTATCTTTAACCGAACGGAAAAAGCAACAACAAAGTACTTAAACCATTTTTAATTTTTAGTTAATATGACATATTGATATCATAAGTTAGCTTGTGAATCCCTCAATTATTTAAATAAAAGTTAAAACAAAAAAATTATAATTTTTTTTTAAATTTTAGCGATAAAAATTTCGAGTAAAAAATGTAAAAAAAAACTTATCAGTACTCTGATCTCTCGTAAACACGTAGAAGGAATTCAATTTTGTATAAAAAATGCAACATATAAACACATAAGAGTATCTATTTGCCTTATATCTTTTTTAAACAAAAATTTTATCTGACTTACAACGTCCACGTTTACGCAAGAGTATTTTCGTTTATAAACTTTTCAGTAGATTGCTAATAATGTATGCCAGAATAGTCGTTAGGCTTAAGAAAATTTTAAGTTGACCATTTTAAATATAAATACAATTTTGGATCAATATCATAAGTTTTTAAATTTGTATTATTTTTTTTTTAAATGATTGAAACATGAAATTAAAAGTGTAGTTTTAAAGAGATATTTTAATATAGCGATTATGGGGTTTGAATTCTATTTCATTTGCTCATAAAAACTTTATGTAAATTAATACATATTTTTAATTATACTAGATTTATTAATACCGCAAGATAAATATTTTAATTTTTTCGTGAATTCCACATCTAAAGCTTTTGATTTTTCTAGAAATTAAAAGTTTCTGGTATCGCGAAAAGTAGCTTTATCAATAATTTTAAATGAAATTGTTTTTAAAGCGCTAAAATTTCTTTTAATACTGTATATTATTTTTTTTTTGTTAGTGTGTCAAAAAATATTTACAAAAAAACCTGGGGGCAAATTATGGCATTCGATATCGATCGAAAATTAAAAATTCTAATTGGAATTCCTATACTAAATGTAAAGAAAACTTGATCGATCGAACAAAATTTCATTCGATATCGAATGCCGTAATTTGCCCCCTGTATACAAAAAAAAAAAAAAAATATATAAATAATTGCGATAAGATTCTAATATAAATTCCAAACTAGTAACTAAATACACATTATCAGTTTGCGTATTTAATCGTAACTTAAAATATTAATTACGTATCCACCCATTATTTGTTTGAAAATAATTGATAATGAATTTCTCTTTAGGTCATTGCCAGTGTAAACGTGCTACGAAAACTAATAATATTATGTAGTTTGTTTTCTTCTTCTTCTAAAAAAAAATGTAAATATTTTTTTTTGTCTTTAAAATATTATAATAAACAAAGTGCATTCATTCAGTTTATTAACCCCCTTTATCTTTTTAGGTGTTGAGATTTTTGTACTAAAATTTTTTTTAATTCAGAGGCAACCACTAAACATTATTAAATAAATAATGGCCAAAATCCAACGAAATAAAAATTTTAATATATTTAAAAATAAAACATAACACAATTAGAAATCTATTTTTAGCTTTGTTTTGTTGGGGTAATTAAGATTTTATTGAGAAAGGTTTCGTTCATTTATTTATAGTTTTGTAGACAATAATTTGTTTTACATTTGTTTACATATTAATAAGTTAATTAAAAACAAGTAAGAGCGCTATATTTGGCTGGGCCAAATCTTATATACTCTTTATCAAGTGTGGCCCATTTAGGCAAATGTTCAAATTTTTTCATTATCTTTAGTTTATCTCAAAGCTGCAAAGCAATAATTTTTTTGTGTAAAAAAAAATAAGAGGCAATCGTCTTTTTTTGCTTATATCTCATCCGATTTTCTCGAAAGTATTTCCAACAGTTTGATACGACATACAACCCTGGGTGACCTATGGAAGCGACGAAAACTTTTTTTCAGCTATATAAGGATCCAGAATATATATACTTTATGGGGCCGCAAATGAATATTGTAGAAATTACAAACGGAATGACAAACCTATATATACCCTTGCCATATGTATAAAGGGTAAAACAAGTAAAATAGTCGGTTAGGCCCGACGAAAAATACGTAGATTTCTGCTGAATTCTTAATGCGATTCAGACAATATTCAGTCAAAGATTTCATTTATTTATAATATAAAAAAATATGCTCCGACCTTAGAAAAAAATATAAGGTAGGTTTTTTTTTTCAATACAACTTATTTGTAGTTAACTTTATCTGGATATCGATATTTTCAACGGTTTTATAGGCGTCAAATGTATGGAAGCCAGGACTGATAATAAACCGATCTCTGCGATATTTATAAAGCAAATTAGTGTTTATGAGTTTATACCTAACTATGAATGGTAGACTAAATTTGTTAGGCGGTTCGTCATTGAACTCAAATATTTATCCCTACAATGTTTACGTGAATAGACAGACAGGCAAATGGACATTTCTTGTTTAAATCAGAAAGTGGTTCTAAGCCGACTAATTAATTAATTAAATAGGTTTTAACCAATTTTTTCGGGCGTTACAAATATCAGCACAAATGCCCACTTCTATTTGATGGTGTAGGGTATAAAAACCTGTTTGTTTGTTTTTAAATTCCTACATACTCGTACTTGAGAAAATGCGTCCCAAAAACTATGTGACTAATTTTGGCAAATATTTTTAGACATAAAATAATCTATTTTTAGCACATTGTAATAGAAAACCTGTTTGATGTATAAGGAAGTTTTGTAAAATAAAAAAAAAATATATTTATTATACGAATCATGTAGATATGGTGGATATTAATATCTTTAAAGGGAAGAACACAAAGTCAAAGACGTTCGTTCATTCATTTAACAATTTTTTTCTTGAATATGAGAAAAAAAAATTACAAAAAAATGCTTTATTAACATCAATAATAATTTTTATTGTAAATTGTAATAAAATATACGTTTTTTACTTTTATTATTGTAAGTCAAGAGCTTTTAAAATCTTATTTCTCTTCTGTCGCTCCTTTTTTGTTGTTTATTTGTCAATGAGAATAACATTTGAGGCCACGTATTAATATTATTAAACGATTTATTTGTAATTGTTTATATAAATAAAAAAAAACATTAACTAGTATTAAACTTTCTAAATTTATCAAAAAAAAAAAAGGCTCGTGAAACTAACATTTTGTGCTGTTCTTGGGTAGCTTTTGTTGACATATCCATTACTCAAACGTAGGAGTTATGTAAATCATGTTATCTTCTTATTAATTTTTATTTATTTAAAAATTATTTTTACAAAAAATCTAGCAATTTTTAAACAATAGTCTCTCGTACGCCTCTGTTAAGCCACAAATTATAATTTCTTAAACAATTTCTTTGCTCAAGTTTAATTATAAAATTATATTAAGCGATTCATTTTACATGATTTAATTTTTATTTTATGTTAATACATAATAAATAAAGATTTTTCTAAAATTTTCTTAACATAAAAAATATTTCCGCTAAGCTATTAAGTAAACACATCGAGGGATTAACAATTTACAAAAGAGTACCGCCATATGTATTCGCTCAGTAATATGTATCTGCTGATTCCTAACCCTAACATTTACGTAAAAGTGTTTCCGCCTTAAGTTTGGTATAATTTTTTTACGTTCTTATAAAATTAAAAAAATTTTCGTGTGAGTTTTTATTTTAAAAACAAAAAAATTTTCGTCATAATTTGTTTAAATTTTATAAGATAATTTATAAGTTAATAAGTTAACCAGTGAATAATAAATATAATTTTTTAATTCGAATCAGAATCAATTATTCGAAAAGGTTCAATACAAAATTTATATATTTTTTTATTTCTATTGCCTATAAACAATTTATTTATTAAATATAGTTTTTAATTGGAGAAATCATTAGGTAATTATAGTTGACTTTATTCGAAAAGAGGGAATACTTCCCCATCAAAAGCTGTAATTTAATCTTTTTTTTTATGCAAACATTATTGTGTTGATATTTTAAGTCTGTGTTTTGAGTAATAATGCAATGTTTGATGTAAACACAATTAGAACATGTATACAGAAACTTAATAATAGATTGCTAAATGCAATAGAATATTAAATACCCTACCTTAAGCAAGTAAATAATAAAAACCAGAGCATATATATAATTTTTCAATATATGTATGTCTCTGTCTAAATTTAACTAACCTATTGCTTGAGGACTTTTGGGTAATGTAATAGGGTGTTAGTCAAAGGATTACATTTTTGATTACCGTCAGAGACTCTGAGAACAGCTTTCGTATATATATTGTGTCCTGTAATTTCTATAAGGACAAAAGGGCCACACAGCCTTCGTTACTTTTAAGTTAAATCAAACTAGTGATATTTTTTTCAAAAATATTTTACTTTAAGTTACACAATTTCGTGTACAGTTTGAAAGAGAAACTTAAACTTAACTTTACAAATTATCAATAAATATATATGACAACACCCACACTTCTAATCTATACATAACTGCAACAAAAACCACATTACCACTTAACATATTGTAACCTTTTTTAAATAAAATATCACATACATGGGTAAATGTTGCAAATTAATATAACCGCCGATTAGTAAATCGTCTAATCGTGTACTAAACTTTTTAGTTAACCTCATAAAAACAACAGCAACAACTTAAAAACCCCATTTTTTATATTGTTGTAGGAAAAAGAGAGCTCAAATATAAGTAAGTGCCATGTGTATGTAGGTATGTATGTGTATAGAGACCACAAAAGTGTGCGTTTTTAAACATGTAGTTTATGATGGGTATGGTAAGTTATTATGCAACCTGTTGTAGCATTTTTAGAGCAACAACACATAAAATAGTAGCCATTAAAAAAACAACGCTAATTGAAATACTTTATTTTAAAGCTTATAATTAAAATCGTTAATAATAAAAATTTGGCAAAAAAAAAACCCAAACGAACTACATATAAGCATGTATTATGAGAAACAATGTGTGAAATATATGTATGAAATATTAATTTACTTTGTTTGTGCAAAGAAAACAATGACATGGAAATGCCTTTAAACGGAAGCTGCTAATAAAACGTGCTAACAAAAGAAAAGAAAAGTGTAACAACATTTTTGAAATGAGGTTTACTGAAAGAAAAATTGAACTGTGAATTTTATTATTAAAAACATTTTTTATTTGCAGAAAGTTTTCAATAAACGTTTTTTTCGTAGAATAATAACAATAAACTCTTATTAAAAAATATTCTCTCTATGTTTCCATTTAAGCCGAAATTTACAGTCATTAGTCAAATATTAGTAAACTAAAATGACAACCAGGGAAACTGTAATATGCAAATGCATGTTTTTCCCTGTGCGACGTATTGAGACGGAGATAAGGTATTTTTCCGATTCAGAACTTTTTTAAATATTTTTTGCATATTCCTGTTTGAAGAGCGTTCTTGCAGCATTTTCAAGTTTTTAGAGCATATTTGAATCTGAATTGAATTTGAAATTTTTTATATGCTAAAATTTTTTTTGTATCTTTTATGTTGCTACTTGTCCGCCATCTACATCTCAAATTGTGTTTAAGGACGAATATTTGTTTAATTATTAATTTTATCTTTATTTGGGCTCGAGGTCAAATTCTATATTTAAATAAAACCGTTTTTTATTTTTATTTTTTATTTTCAATTGAACTTCTAATGTTTACATTATTTTTCTATTTTTTTATAGATAGGCTTTTTTGTTTTCTAAAATATGATTTTTTTTAATTTAATTTCGATATTTCGAGCCCCTTTGGTGCTCTTCTTCAGGATTATTTTGAGAAAATGTGCCGTCTATCTTTAGAAATATTTTAACTATTATTTTTTATTAATTGATATTAATGTTAAAGAAAGCGATTTTTGTTATATATTCTTAAATTTTTACTGCATATTTAATGTGCATTAAACACTTTTTAGAACATATTTTTGGTTTCCCTGATGATAACTATTGTTTAATTATTACGGGCTTGTGGTGCATTAACTAACAGCAAACTAAGAGCTGTAAATAAAACATCATTAACTAAACTATATCATTAGTTAACTAATGATAGTAAGTTTGGGCATTAATAGTTTGAAGTAAAGTTTGCAGTGGTCGAGTTTGACTTACAAAACACTCTTTTTAATTTGAAAACAATTTTTTTGAAAAAAAATTTAAAAATTTACATTTGAAATTTTTTTTTTAAATTAGCCGGCTTAAATAAACTGGTTAAACTAAGCCAAAGCTTTACTTAAAGTAAATTAAAAATTAACTACAACTTAAATTCATTAACGTTAACTAGGAACTTCATTAAAAAACTCAAGTCTTTATAAAAACTGAAAAAAAAAATGTTTGGTAATTTATGTAACAAACACAATTTTTCAATAACCTCTACATTAAGAATTTGCCACCCATTTAGTTTTTTAATTATTATTTTGCATTTAACGTGTGCATTGTGTAGGAAATATAAATCATTTTGCCTTATTTCTCCATTTAAATCCATTAATTCCTTCACAAAACTTACAAAATTATTTTCCATATGACTTATAAAATTATAAAAAAAAACCCCGTATAACAATTTGTGTATACGCCGTCAAATTTTTGTTTGTTCACAAAACTTTAAAACCAAATCTTACACCTACAATAAAAAAACATAACGAAATTTTAACAAAATTCCTTACAAGCAATTCATTACCAGTTACGACCAACCAAGTACTAGATTCCATTATGCAACAGTTAACGTTATTACCACCAACATATGTTATATGAAAAAGAAAAACGATTAACAAGAAAATTTACAAGTAATAACACAATATTTAAACATAAGCAAGGAATTCATTCATTTACTCATTCTTTCGGATTTCAAATTCTCAAAAGGCTTGTCATTGCCTTGGCTTTACTACTTTTTTTGAGAGAACGTGTGGTGTATTCATACAATCAAAAAATAAAACATAATTTGCAATTTGTCTTAGATTGAATCAAGAAAAAAAAGATATAAAAAAATATGGAATTATGCATAATAACACAGTTGCACACATTTGCAGACATTAAACGCAGCTGTGATAAATGTTAATGTTTTTTTGTGTCTTTTTTTAAATACAGTGTCACATCGAAAAAGTAAAGCAACTTCTAGATCACTGCAACTTTATAATTGTTTACATTATTGTCTAAGTTAACAAAACTCAGTTTTTGCATCTTAACTTTCAACTTATTACGAGTACTTGGAGTTTTATTAATTTAGTCTAGGAACATAAAACAAATTTTTCATGCTGTTTTTGGTTCATAAACAAACACGAGTTTAAAAATATTTTTTCTTAAAAAGTTTGTTTTGGTTTTGTCTAAAAAACACCGATTGGTTTTTTGCCCTTCTGCAAACTGCCTACATTTTTATTAGCTGCTTTTAACGAGGTTTCACTGTAATTTTTTAATAAATTCTTTAAACACCTTTTTTTGCCCTGTTTTAAATATGATCACTACCGACTTTTTTTCAATAAACATTTTATTTTATGATCCAGTTTAACAAACTTTAAACTATTTACAAAATATGTTTGCAGCCATTTCTGTGTTTCCTGTATTTGTTTAGTTAAGAATTTAGTTTAGAATTTATTGCTGAGACAGAAACTAAATACAAGGGAAAAATATTGAAATTAAGACTAAAAAAAAACAAAGAATTCTAGACAAATTTGATCAGTGGCGACATATTGAGTGTTTGTTGTTTTGACAATGTGTTTTTACAAAAGAACTTGTCTGATGTAAAATAATTTAATTTAAGCTTTTGGATAAAATACATGTTTTTTTTTTGTTTTTGTTAAAGCTTAACATTTTAGTATTTTATGCAGAAACTTTTATATATTTATATCGTTGTTAATAGTATTAAAACAAATTTGAATTTTGATGTATTAAATTTAAATAATTTGTTCTTTCTTTTGATTGTCATTTTTTCGCTTATGGAATGGCGCCTTAGAAAATCGAGGTTATGATCTTTATGGATTTGCTACCTTATACGCATTCTTTTATTGAAATTTCTATGGCCAGTTTGCATAAATATAGGTGAGTACTGCGGGTGTTTTTGGGGCTTGTTGATATAGTTTATGAACTTTTAATATCCCAAATGAAATATTTTAATGGTTTGAAATTACACGATCACATGATCGATATGCATTTGTTTTCCGACAATCACATGTAAGTAATCTGAAACCCCAACAGAACAACCTAACTAAGAGCGTTAAGCGTTGCATTGACTGGCGTCTATTGTTGACGCTGAAGTGACCTAACTAAATAGGAGCGTTAAAGCTGTGTCATGAACTTAAATTTTAAATGAAATATAACCAAATAGAAATGAAATAGTGAGAAAATCGCTAGATTTGAAGTAAAAATGGCATTACTTTTCAACAATAACATAACCTAACGCGGCGTCAATATCGGATTTTTTAATTGCAAAGCGCTGACGCCGCGCTATTTCGGTTTGCTTCATACAATTTGTATTTTTGACAGCTAAACAACGCTTAGCGTGCTGATTTAGGTTTGGCTTAACAAATTTAAAAGCGTGAAATTATGCTTAATTGCTTATTATGATTTTGTTAAAAATCATATCTATCATATATCTATTGATATGAGAAAAGGTGGAAAAGAGAAACAACAAATTAATAAAAAGGATTCTTGTGTCCTTCAAAACAGGTTGAACTAAATTTTATAAATTACCTTTATTTCGAATGTACGTTTTCGATTCGAATTACATAATTTCACAGTTTAAAAAGTATTTTATTTAGTTTTTTTTTGTTAAGTTCAAATTTGGTTGGTTTAAACTTTTATTGCCGCCTTAAAATTTGTAATTACTGTATTAAAGCGCCAGATACAGCAATAACTTTTACATTAAAAAAACATACATACATATGTAATTTCAACCTTTAATATTTCAAATATGCGGCTTTAAAAAAGGCCACGTTTACAATGCGAAATGACTGTAACATTAAGACAAAAATATCTTAAACATAGTGGGAGGGTTTATAACGCAATAAAGTTGCCAGCCATAAATTGATATATTTATTACCAATAAGTACTTATATTTTCTGCCTGTTTAACGTGGATTTATACATTTTACAAATATAAAAAAAAACATATGCATTTCCATAATTCTCATTAATGCAAAAATGCGAAAAATTAAACATTGAGTCATGGCATGATAGACAGACATTAGGACTTTTGCTTAAAATGAAAACAAATTTTCCTAACAAGGAAAGTAAAAAATAGTTTTCTTTAACGAAAAAAGTGTAAATTACAAAAAAATGTTTTGGTACGTTGTCTTTGCTGATTTTGTTGTTGTTGTTGCTGTTGTAAATTGTTTGTCTTTGTGGGACAAATGTCTAATTTTTTGTACTGATCGATTTTTTAACCGATTTTTTTTTTGTAACTATTAGACAGCGCATAAAATTTTACACACACGATAGAAAAATACTTTTCATTTTAGATATGATTTATGAAATGGAAAGTTCGTATTTTATATGCATAAATAGACATCAAAATTAAAAAAAAAATCAGCTGTGTTGATTTATAAATACTCTAACTTTAATAGAATTGGAAAAATATTATTTCAGTTGATTTTTCAATTGATTACACTACAGCTTGTTTGGGGACAGTAAATTGACCTAAAGCTAAATTATTTAGAAATAGTTATTCCGCTCGCCTAATTAAGTTAGAACATAATTTACAATTGCATTGTTATATTTATTAAATAAACAAATATATAGTTTTGTATGAAAAATTATTTATCGCTCTAATCTCATTCATTAAATTTTCTTTTTGAGCCAGAACTTAGATGATAAGCAATATTAATGCTGTAAAATGTTTTGGTCAGGAAAATGGACAAAGGATAGTTGTAGTATTTGTAAATATTTGGTTAAAAACTTTCTTTATTACTAGTAATAGAACAGATTTCTGCATATTTGTACATATATTTACAAATACTATGACTACTAAACAATTTTTTTTTGTAATGTGTAAATGTATAGAATTACTGGCTAGTCATTAAAAAAATACATACATATACATATGTGTTTTTCAGGAAAAACAAGTGCTGTGAAAAAGCTAGGTAATTGGTAACAAGTTTTTTAATTTCATCAAAGCACATTTCCTCAATAATATAGTAGAAGATTAAATTTAAATTAAATAAACTTATTGCGACAATGGTCTACTAATAGAGACAAATACCCTTCATGAAAATTGTATTTGTAAAAATAATAAGCAAATCAGATGGAGTAAAGATTTTAATTGACACAAGAAAAATGATATGTTACTCTAAAAAATTCTTGAGTTGGTTTGATAAGATTCCATCTAAAATAACATTTATAGTTTTTACCGACACTATAAACAACAAGTTTCGACGAAAATGCACTATGTTAGTCTCTCTCTTCACTGCTATACTTTCGAAAAAACGCTAAACGAAATTATTCACTTTTTTTTTAAAGAAATGCTAGAAGATTTTTTGTTAAGTGTTCCTTACGAAAGTGATATCAAGAAAATGTCAGAAGCCAGTTTTTTTTTTTTAAATAAAAATTATCAAAATTTTTTCAAATAAGTGATTTTTTTAAAAAAATTTTCAGATTTTTATTTATATTTTATATTTATATTTTTCTATAAAAATTTTTTTTTTCGAAAAATATTTTTTTAAAATTGTTCACTTAAAAAATTTTGTAAAATAATAAAAAAAAATACTTCTTGAATCTTTTTTTTTTAATATTTAAAACGGTATATTTTGATGTGCAGAATTTTAAATACCATTCACAAATTAAATCACAAAAAATATTAATTCTTAATAATCAAGAAAAAATTGCAAAAAAAATAAATAAAAAGTATTTGCAACATGCCTAGCAACAGCTATTTAGTTTTATTATATAGTTATTGTAATGTGCATGCTATGTTTTACATTTGTGCACACGTAACGACAACAATTTGTTGTTGTAATATATTTTTTTCAGAGCAAAATAATTACTTTTTGTGTTAAAATTTTTAGGTAAAACTATATTTACGGTCCACATTAAATCAACTTTTAACGGAATAACAAATTAATTTATAAACACCTTTGTCACTCGTGATAAAATATATTAATAACAAATATTAGTAAAATACTTCTTCAAATAATGTGCTTTCAACTTACATTTAAAACTGTCTCTTTTACTGTTATTAAATATTTTGTCTTAATAGGTTTAAAATAATCTCCTAATGTTGGACAAAAAGAAAAATAATTTTATATCCAAATCTGTTTAAATACCCATTGTAAAACTCCAAGATTTTGTAAAATAACACATGTTGATTATCGTAAATACAAAACAAACTGCAATTGTTTTTCTTTTTCTTTTTCTATTTCTATTTTTATACCCTTCACCAGAGGTGACAAGGGTATA
>NDXZ01019862.1:0-27659 GCA_003055125.1 Paykullia maculata
CAAAATAGAGTTTAGTTGTTATTCCTTGTGGCCACAGAATTTATGTTTATCGTTGCCCTTAAAATTTTATACCAGTTTTTTTTATGGGTGAATTTTATGTTTTTCCTGCTTAAAGATATATTTTGACGTCTGTGCTTTTTCAAATAGATAAACATTTTATATTGAAAAAAATATTGGTAAAGTTGTATCATTAGTGTTTGACAGTGTTAACTGCAAATGGAATAAAAGCAATATTATTATGATTTTGAGTTTTTATTGAAGCCACTGCCATAGAAAAAACCATCAGTTTCTGATTAACGCAGACACATCGCTGCGCTCTTATGTGATCCTACGATATGGCTTAACTCCATAGCTGTACTTAAGGGAAGTTATATAATGTATCAAAAATTCATCAGCTGATTGAATTCATGAGTTTTCGATACTTTTAAACTCAATGTGAATAAACAATTAGATGGTAAATTAAAACAACTCTTTCTTATTATTAAATAACGAGCCTTTGTGTGATACAAAGAAAACTCTTAATCGGCGTTTCTTTAATAACATAATTCGAAACAATAAATAACTTTATTAGAAGGATAAACTAAAATGTATCATGCATGTGGGTGCCACGGCTTGCTAGAATGTGTATTTTGAAAGTTCAGTTTTCGACCATGACAAGTGAGCCAAGTCACTAATCACCAATATATGCCTGCTTCCAGTTTAGTTGTATCCTCTTCATCGAAGATATGTCAAAAACGATGACCGTTTTGCTTAAGTTTTTGCACCACCTAAATCCAAGCTGAGAAACTTACATACCCCTTTCCATGTGCTGGATGGGGACAGCTTCTTCTGTAAAACGTAGGGACTAATTATTTAATTTTTGTACATGTTACTCTTTTACTTATACTATTACTTTATACAATACTATTAAGGGTAGACGTGGTGCTTAGGGGGACCTAGCGCAAGTAAAATGACCTACAAACCAAACTTAGTATAGAGTTGCCAAAACTGTTTGTTTTTTTAATATAATTTTTCATGTTTAATCAAATGTCTCAGCTGCCTTTTCAAGGCATATTATTGTCTTTAAAATTTAACCTTTTTATTGACCTTTAAAAAAATATTAGTGTTAAAAATTAACTTTTGCTTAAGCCATCTATAGCTTTATGTAATTTAATTTCCTGTTGAGACACTACAGATTTTTATCCATATTTCTTTTAAACACTCCTCTGTGTGTGGCATAACCCAACGTAGATATCACACGGATGTTGTTAGGAATAATTACATGCTATTACATTTTTTTTTTTTTCGTTTTATTCCCTGAAGATTTGTTTAAGGTAAAAGGACCATAACGATTTGTTAGAGTTAAACTATACGAAGTCTCTTCCCCTAATATTTGTATATCTCATCGTAATAAAGTAGAACAACCATTATATAAATGACTACACAACGTTATGATTAAATGAACTCTCTCATATGCATAAATAAAATATTATTTCATTAACTCGACAACTTTATTTAATGTTGAATACTTTATTTTATTACCTTTTTAAATATTTATGAAATTTCTCTTTCTTTATCTTTTAGATGATGAATTTGTTGAAGCATAACAAAGGTACGTTAAGTTGATTTAATAATATTCTTTTATAAATGGGCGCCTTTCAGTCCAATTATTTTTTCAATTATGTATTTATGAGTCCATTAAATCTGAAGTGGCAAAATAGACAAGTTGTTAAAATTTTATTTTATGCAATAAAACTGACTTTGTTTGAAACTAAATTATTTTGAGGGTCAAGCGTTTGTTAATGTTTTTTTTATTTTACGATTGAGGATCTGGTTGTGGTTTTATTTGTAAACTATTAAACGAAATATATTTGCATTAAATGGATTAACCATTAATAAAAGTATTACTTTTTATACACAGTTTCCGTTTTCTTTTGTTAATAAGCAGTAATTATGGATTTAAAATTTCATAAAACTGTCCATTTTATAACCGTTATGTTGTCATGTTTGTTATATAATAATATTTGTTATGCTTACTAAAGTTATACTTGTAAGCCTCCAATAAATTTAAAAAGTGGTAATGAACTTTAATGTTCACGTTTGCTTTATCCACCACACATATTTTCTAACTTTTCTAATTTTTATACCCTTCACCAGAGGTGTATATAAGGGTATATATAAGTTTGTCATTCCGTTTGTTATTTCTACAATATTCATTTGCGACCCCACAAAGTATATATATTCTGAATCCTTATAGATAGGGAAGTCGATTGAGCCATGCCCATCTGTCTGTCTGTTGAAATCAAGTTTTCTCAGCACTTCGTTGTCGTACGGATGCGTTAGTAGCAATAAACAATCAAAAATTCTCCTGAAATATTTGCTATTGAAACCCAGTAAAATCGCTTAATAACTGACCGAGATATAAGCCAAAAATGACGACTACCGTCTGTTGAAATCAAGTTTTTTCAGCCACCCGATGTTGTACGGATGCGTTTTTGGTATCAAACAATCAGAAATTAGACATGCCTTTTGAGAAATTAAAAAAAAAAATTTCGAGACAAAAGAAAAAATTTTTTTTCGAGATATCGGCAAAAAAAAATTTTTTTTACGTAAAAAAAGTGTAGTGAAGGGTATATAAGATTTGGCATAGCCAAATATAGCGCTCTTACTTGTTTGTTATTAAATAAATCTTAATTTATGCAAAGCTTGTTTATTAAACTTTTCAACTAAATATTTCCATTTGATAAACCTCTGTTCTTAATCATCCACAAAAACATAATTCACTTTAAAATGCCAACAATTGTGTTAAAAATTACTCAAAATCTCACTTGCCAAATACACTTTTTTTTTGTTTATTTTCTATAACATTTAAAATTTATCTTTTTTAACAAATTTTAAAAAAATATTGGCAACAGTTTAAGCTTAATTTATTTGCCCTAAAAATAAAACAAACAAAAACACACAGCTAAAATGCCAAAAACAAAGGAATAACTTTTTGGTGCAAAACAAGCAAGTCTATTAACCCAGTGTATGCTGCATAACAAACCACAAAATCATAGGTTAACCACGTTATGGAGAATTCTTTTACTCTATTTAAACTACTTTATATGTTATTTGTGAATATGAGGGCGTATGAATAAGTGTGTGCATTTATATTTGTGTGCATATCATATGTATTCATGTAAGAATGTGATTTTTGCATTGGGCTCGCAATAGAAAGTAAGCGAAATAGTGCTAGAGTGAGAAAGATAGATGGTAAGAGAGGAGGAAATAAGTCTCTGCTTAAGAATGCATAACTGCTGTTGATGTTTTTTTATATATAGAAAAAACAAATATATGCACATACACATACATACACGCAAAGAAAAAACATGGTTGTGTTTATCATAATCGAAGGGCATCATACTATGATTGGATTATATGATTGTAGCTAAACTATGCTATGATCGGTTTTAATCGTAACAAGTGTAATTGAAAATTTTTTTTATAACCGTATTATGACCATATATTATCATAACTGTTACTTTCCATGATCAGAATATGATTCCACCAAATCATAGCTTAGTCCCATATGATCACAATATGACTCTACCGAATCATAATATGATCCCACAAACTATAAATTTATTTCGTATAACCATAATATGATTCCACCGACCATAGTATAGTCCGGTATGATCATAATATGACTCCACCGAATCATAATTTGACTACACCTAATCATAATATGATCCCACAAACTATAAATTTATTTCGTATAACCATAATATGATTCCACCCAATCATAATATGATTCCACCCAACCATAGTATAGTCCCGTATGATCTGATATTTATCACCACATTAACATTTTATATTGATTTTACTACTTACCACTTTAATTGTAATGTTTTCTTTCACTTAATTCTTTGTTTTTATATTTTTAAATGCCAATTATTATTTTTTTAATGCGTTTTTAAACTCTTGACATTTCATATACAAATTTTTCACTAAATTGAAAGCTCTTAGAAGAAGAAGTACAACCGAAAACAAACAATTGTTAAAGTTTATCATACTTCGATTGCCTTGCAACTACACTGTTGTTGCACATACCATTTTATGATTATTAATAACATTAAATATAATGTTATTTTTGCGAAAAAATCATGATTTGTTTGTCACAAAACCTTTTTTATTTATATTATTTTTCCGGATAATAATGTCAAAACTTTTAGTAGTGGTAACCATTTAATGATTAAATATTAACCAAATACTTGATTATTGTTTACTATAATTTGTTTGCGGTATAAAAATTTTTCGTAGAGAAAATACAATGGTTGTCGTGATCATGTTTCAACCATGTTTTTTCTTTGCGTGTATGTATGTATATATGCATATGAAAAAAATGTTGGCACATCTAATTTTAAAATGCCAACAACAAAAAACTGTAGCATCAACACCAGCAAAACTTACAATAGATGTATTTATGTACATATTATAAATGCAATTATTTAAACAGGCTTTTATATACATATATATAGTATGTATACTTATATGTAGACAAAAATATATATATAACATACGTATATGTATATATATAAGCAACATACAGTGTGCCAACAAAAAATCAGTACCATCGTAAGAGTGAATATACGCAGCTATTAACGCCTCCACGAATATAAGTTTTACTAAGAATTAGCAATTAAAAATTCATAGAACGCTTCACTTAGGAAACGGTGACTACCTAAGCTTACCCTGTACCATTAACAGCATAAAGTAAAATGCACCGACAATTTTTTTTTTTCTATCACCATAATAACGGCTTGTATATTAAGAGATAATTAAAGAGACTTAATCTTAAAAAAAGTATGAGAATATGGTAAAAAGTGGAAATCCATCCAAATCATTTCCAGATGAGTTAAAGTGCACTTAAATTTAACGCTTTAAACAACTTTGTGTACATTTTGTTATAGAAAGGTGGAAAATTTTAAAAGAGAATTTAATTAACAAGTCTGGCTTCCAACCTTACTTTTCAATACCAAACTAACTATATTCACGTCAATATATTTGATTGTTCGCTATGCCTACCCAAGGAATAGCTTTGCAAGTTTCTGATTTTTTTTTTAAATAGCTCTTGTCACAGGTCACAGTTCTTAAATGAATTGCAATGATAACAATATTCAACTAAAAAAAATAGTAGTCGAAGAAAATCTGCGTCTTACAGTAATAGCAAAAAAACTGGATCTAGGCAAAAATACAATTGCAGAACTTTAAACTCGTAAATAGTACTTCTGCTATTTGCAATTACAAAACATTTAAATATAATCCATTGAGAAAAAGAATGATATCAAATTAAATGACCTCTGCAAACATAAGAAAAAAAACTTACAAAACCAATATTTATGGTTCGTTGAAGCAATTAAAAGTTTTAAAATAATATACAAATTAATCATTGAAGCATATAATTTAATATGGCTCCAGTAAAGTTTTTGTCGCAATGATAGAAAATATAATAAAATAAATAGAAGAAAAAAGCAAAAAAAAAACATCCCGCATGATTCGGACAACTAAATACATACAAAGTTTTTGTATAGAAACAAAACTATATTTTTTTATTGAAAACAAACCAGTATCTTAAATATTTGAGCCATAATAATAAAGAAAAGAAAATTGCGATTGCTGTGAGATTCTCTTATTTTCTTTTACAAATTGACCAATTCTTAAAACTAGTTTGCAAATAGAGAAACAACAACAAAACACATACATAAAAAACTTGTGTAGTAACTCCTTCTCTATTAAAAGTGTTTGTAATCGAATTGCATGTTTGTTTGGCATAAAGTTATTTTTCATATTCCATGTATTTTAACTACTATTTATTTATATTTGCTGTTTGCCACCAACATGGTGCTGCATGGTGAGTAATTTTCTTAAGTATTTTGTAAACAAGTGACTAATACTTATACAAAGCAAGTACTCACATTTAGTTGTTCTTGTATATAGAACTAAATAAAAAAACTTTACACTCATATAGAACATATAATCATCAGTAAAGAAAAACTTTTATTTCAAGTAAGAAAAGTCTTGCAATTAAATAAGTTTTGAGATCAACAATATAGGAAAGTCTTGACTTTAGTTTAAAACATTGCATTGCATTAATATATTTACACTCATATTTTTTATTTTTTTTATTAAAAATTTTCTTTTGAAATTCGTAAGGAGTTGATAACTCTGATATGCTATTGCAAAATTATTTAAAAAAAACTTTGCTTTAATTAAAGATGCAAAATTTCTTATAGATATTTTGTTTGCGGTTTGTTACTATAATTAGACAACAAAGTGTTTAACATGCTTGTATATGTATATATATTTATAGTTTGCCTAAGCACATGCATAGAAGAGAAGAAAAATATAACAGCACTCTTGTTTCAAGTGGAAAATATAATAGTATACCGTGCGTACGTTTGTAGTAAAAATCAAGGAAACTCAAGACACACAGTTTAATAAATAGTTACTTTGATATAAATATTAATTACACACTTAACTCATTCCAAAACTATATCCCAGTTAAATATTGGCATAATCGGAAAGACAAACGTTGTGGAAAATATGAAAAAATTAATCGATATATTTTGTCCATAACGAATATATCTACATATATTTATAGGGATTACAAACATCTGTGTTAACCATACAGTGGTAAGAGAGTTTGAAAATACATAAACTTTTGTCCGTTACACAGGACAAAAGTTTATGTATTTTTTTAAATTAAATAAATTAAATTTTTTCAAGACTCAAAAGATTTTGTATAATTTTGTTGGTTTATCTGTCGGTTATATTTACACAATCCGCTATTTGAAGGTAACGTTTGTTACATAATCTGCTAAAATAAATTAATAATTTGTAAAACATTTGTTTTTTTTTAAATTTCAATAAATAACTTTTAGACGACTTAATGTGGGTTGTTTACGCTACGTTACGGTCAATGACCAAAAATATATACGTTAGTCAATGACCGGGTACCCTGGTACCCCTTTGCACTTGTTTGAACGTTTGTTTGTACCATTATATTAAATATTATGTTTTCGCATTAAGTATTTTTTAAAAGCAACTTTGTTTTTCTAATCCGTATTAACTTTTCATACTATATCACATAAAAATACACAAAAAAATGCTTTTTGTAGAAGCTCAATTAGCCCAGCTTTATTTAAATTTCTATATGTTCTAAAGAATAGCAAAACTGGTGTTTGAAAGCACAGTTCTGTGCAAAAAATCTAAACCAACCACTCAAAACTTTTACAGCAAACTGTTAGATTAGGACGTGTGCAGACAATATTAAGAGCGTATAAACAATATTTAACTTTCATGGTACTTTTCGTATTTACTTCAAAAAATTACAGCCGTATCTATAACAAAAAACTAGAAACTACGTATGCATCGCACACAGCTTTCTGCTCACTAGCAAGCTGATTTGGGTAAGCAGAGTGTTGGCAAAGAGTTTATTCATAATGAATATCTAGCTGCCAAAAATAAAAGTTTACTTTTAAGTTAACATGAGTTTAGCAGAATGGAAAAAAATACATTAAAAATTACAGCTAACTCTATGCTGTTGTTATAAATACGGTTGTTAGTATTTAAAGATAGCATTCAGGCATATTTTTGTTCTGAACAAAAATTTAGAAGATTTAAAAATTTTCTTTTAAAAATATTTATATTAAACTTGTTTAACCATCGCTTTCATGAAGAAATTTTTGTGTGTGAACTCATGGTATCTACCTGGGTATGTGTATGTATGTACAAAATTTTTCATCAAAATATCTAAAAAATTTTGTGCCGTTTTAAAATTATCGATAATCTAACTAGATTAACCTATTTTTTTATTAAAAAATTTGAAATATCGAACGATGTACATCACTAAAGAGCTTGATTGTGAACTAAAACAGTACTTGCCCCTACAAGTCTTATGGATTAAATAACAACATTGCTTGTAGTTTAATTTCATTTCATATTTGTGTTTGCACAAAAATTTAAAATGAGTAATAAAAGCAATATTGAATATCTTTCGACAGAAGAAGGTAAAAAAGGTACCTTGAAAGGTAAAAATTATATAAAATTTAGTGATTTTTAATAAAATACGTAAAATTGTGCCTTATGAAGAAATTCAAGAATATTTTAAAAATATATTGGCTGCTGAATCTGATTCCGACAAAAATTAATGTGAATGAGAACATTATCGGGAGGAAGATCTTATCGATGAAAATTGTTTACCTCCTCATGAAAATTTAGCTTCAGATGCTGAAAGTCTAAAGTATGATGATAGTATAAAGCTCAATAGTGAAATATAGTCCGAAAGTGATGAAACTGATAATGAAGTTACAGATTCCGACAAGAATATTAATTATTTTATTTGCAAAGATGGAAGCAATGGTATAAGAGCATTAATATTTTACTCGTCACTTCGTCCATAATATTATTATGACTCATTTGCAATAGGGCCTCAACAAATTACTAAAAATTTGTCTCCGGTGGATACATTCCTTGCATTATGAATGAGCTCACCGGTAAGAGACCAAATTTGCAGATTTCCTAATAAGAAAGCTAAAGACTTCTATAATCAAGATTGAAAGTTCGAAAAATACGGCTTACGAAAAACCAGTATAAACTAACACAAAATTTATAATCTTATTTTAAAATTTTTTATTCGTTTATTATCTAAAAAGTCGGCAAATTTTGATGAGCTGAAAACAATTTGAAAGTTGATAAATTGTGCCAGTTATTAAGAACTGAAAATCAAAATATCTACCTCGGTAGATACTAGGAAAGCGAAGGTTAAAACATATTTTTTCTTCTTTTTAGAATGGGTAAACAAATTTATTTAATTTATTAATTATTAAAATTTAAAAAAAAAATGCATCTCTATTAAGAAAAAACTCAAAGTTTTAGTTGAAATTGTGACACTAGCTTAAGCAGCTATAAGGTGGGGTACAGGCTTTTGGTTAATATCAGGCAAATTTCTCTTAGCTCTTTTGTAAAATAACAATATAAAAAAAAAATAAAGCTCATATCACGCTTAGTATATGCTACTCATTAAATAACCCCTATCCTTAATTGTTACCAGACCAAAAGTTAAAAAATTGCAAATTATACACTTATTTTACCAATAAGTCAATATAAAGAAAAAAAAACATAAAAAAAACTTTTATTATAGTAAAAGATTCAAACGAGCTGCGTATCTACATGTCAAACTTCGTACCAGAACTACGGCTTAAATTACAATATGAATGATAAATTGACTTCTGCGAACTTATATTGAAGGTTTATTCAAACAAGAAGCCTTTTGATTGGAAATAAGTTATTCTTAATATTACTTTATTACTATTAATCATACTGTGTGAAAATCTATTTGTCATATTTGAATATAAAATAATGCTTTTTCCTTTTTTATTTCTTTAATATCCACCGTACATTTGTTTACAATACTGCTACATGATTGAAAAATTAAATTGTCCTTGCCTGATTGTGCAAATGATGTTTTAAACAAATACAGATTTTCTTTTGTTTGTATCACTAACCATGTTTGTTTCTTGTTCACTGCAATTGCTGCTGCTACTTCTGCTTTTGCTGGCAGTACTCACTGCCAGTGAGTGGTACTACCAATAGCCAATACATTGTAGTTGAAGTGTGTTTTAATTGTATTTGTTACATTTTCTTTTTTTATTTTTTCCAGCAATTATTGTGGTTGACTTCTAATTGTGGTTTTGCAACAAATTCAGTTTTGTTTTTAAATGCCATAGAAGTAATTTTTCCTCCCCACTTTTGAGTCATTTCGATTTTATTTTCAATTTTTAGTTTTTGTTTTTCAGTCTGCATTTGTTTGTTTGTGTACTTGGCATACTATCAAAGCCCTTATGTTTAAGTATTTTTAACCAGTTAATATAGACTGAGAGAAATATAAAGCGGGATAGAGAGAGAGAGAGAGACAATAAGTAAATATATATAATGGACATACTTTGGCAAGAACTATGTTATGGTTGTTGTAGTGTTTAAAGTTTATTTCAACAACTTTATTGCTACAAAATATTTTCACTAACAAACTGTTATTTTATTTATAAATATTTTTTGTTTAGTTTTCATTTTTATGTTGGTCTTTTCTTCCCTTTCATTTGCAATGCCTTTAGTCGAAATATAGTTTTTTTTTTTCTTTTTTAGTAATTCAGTTTTTAAGTTTAGTTTTCATTTAATATTTTTAGTGGTGCACTTATGCGAGAGCTTTAAAATTTACTAGAATGAGTTTTTATTTTGCTATGATTTGTTAAAGTGCAAAATCAATTGAATTTTTATTTATGTTTTGTTAGATATGTTTAAAGTTTAAGTTTTTTGTGTGGAGAAAATAATATTTTGTTTTTAACTTTATAAATTTATAAACTAAATATTAGGAGACTTATTTAATATATATTTTTTTCTAAGCTATATTTAAATTGTATCTCTAGAAGCTCCTTCTTTGGAGTAACACCTTACGGTGTTAACTAAATATAAAAAAAATAAAAAATATTTAAATTGTACATTAAAGTTATATATAAATTTCGGAGCAATTAATTCAGTAAAAGTTCAAAAGTACAATGTGAACTAAAGCAGTAACTGATTTGGACTTGTTTTTCATTTATATTAGAATTATTTTAAAATAAATTTATTGCCTATAGTAAAAGAATTTTTTTTTGTTTTAACTTTTTTGTTTTTAACTAAAAACATATTCTGCACAAGTGTACAAATGTACACATTTTAATGCTTTTTTTTATTAGCATGATTTAAATATACCCCGGAAGTACTTTCATACCATAAATACATATCTAAAAAAATTATTACAAAACATTAGTTTAAGGAAACTTATTGCAATACAAAATACAACAATTTCATTCTACTTTTTTTTGCGTCACATTCATATGGCTAGACTGTAAATATGTAACGAATTTTTCCATGAAAATCCTTTTGTTCTTATCTTCTTTTCTTATTTAACCAAGTACGTACGATTTTTGTTAACTTCATTTAATCAATTAAACTTTTCTTTTTTTTGCCGTTAATAAAAGATTTGCCATAAAAACAAGTTGTAAAAAAAAAAAATAATAAAATTCTTTTAAATGGAACTACCCGAAACAAACTGGCAGAGATTATAATTGATGGGTAAAAGTTTTTAGATTAAAAAAGTATTAACTTTCACTATAACTTTGATCATAAAATCAATTATTACAGTTCCATGGTTAAGTTAACACATCACTAAACAACCCTGCCGGTTAACTAATTTACTCGGTCATACAACTACTTAGAATCAAACAAATCACTAAAACTCTGATTAGTATTTATGAGAGAATTTCAATTTATAAGTAAATAATCGCATGTGTATGTATGTGTGTTTGTGTATGTCACATTAAAAAACTATGTGTGAAAGTTTACAAAATAGGCAGTCAAGTCATCCTAACAGCGAAGGATTGAATGAATAACTGTATCCCTTAAATGTAAGACACAGAAAACAATCACATTGTTTTGTAATGAATATGTATGAATGTATATGCTTTCATGTGTATATTATAATAGATGTTGTTTGTGTTCCTAAACAGTTTCAAACTATACATATTGTTGTTGCTGAAGTTGTTGTCATTGTTATTAATATGTTTGTTTATATGACCGACAAAAAGCAAATCCCTTGTGAAAAATTAAAGGATAAATAAACAACAACTACAGTTACAATAACAATAAAATAAAGGAAAATAAACAAAAACAACAATTGTAATACACTCAGCCCAACCCATACACATATACACATGTGAATCATTTTGAATCCCTTAGATTTTATTGTTTTAAAGCGTTGCGAACAGCCAACTATCCATAATATGTCGAGTGTGTGGCCCTATCATGTACCCTACATTAGTGACGTAGAAATAAACCTTACGTATACCACAATCAGTTAGGTTTTTTTTTTCAATCTAAGGATCACTTACATAAAGTGTTATTTTTTAATTAGAAAACCTGTACTTATGTTATTATATGGAGTTTTTTTTTTTGTACGCATGAATAAATGTCCGAAACTTCTTAAATGATTTTAAAAGATGTAACATTTAGATGACTTTATTATGTGGTAAAATTTGATAGTTGATTAGACTTGATATATTTGTATTCCTTGGATTGTAGATTTGTACACTCTAATGCACGAAGGCTTAGTTTTCTTATAAAAGTTAGCTAACATTTTCTTAATTACCCTTACCCCGGCAAAAATTTTTTGCTAACACATAAATTAAACAAAGTCAATGGTTTATGTCAAAACAGCCATACGTCAACCTGTTACTGGTACGCGATTTTTGATCGCCAGTGGTTTAATAACTAAACACCTTTCAAACGAGTTACAATAATTGATATTTGTGTACCTTTTTATCCATATAATTGAAAAAAAAACTCTTTCCTAAATATTTAAATAGATCTTTAGTAAAGTTGGGCAGTCATCAAAACATCTCCTGCAGTAGTCGTTAAAGGAAAAAAAAATACGTACACAATTTCAGACAATCTTAAGTTTTTTGTAGAGTTCTTTTATAAGAAAAAAATTTTTTTAGAGAAAATAGATTCAGTCATTAAATGTTTAAAATTATATTTAACCATTTGTATACCTTTTAGAACCGCCCGCTTGTTAATTTCTTACAAAAGATCTACAAAGAAGATGCTGATATCAGCTTAAGCTTTTGTATTATCCAGTTATGAATTCTAACTCCATTAGAAGATGTTTAGTTACTCTATTATGAACTTGTATCCATAAAATGTAATGTTGTATTTAGTCAAAGATTCCTGCAATTCTATGAAGGATTATTTGCTTATTTACAAATACATAACAGCCTTTTTACAAGTGAGAAATAACTAAAAATATTAACTTTAAGTTATATATATTTTTTGCATATATAGTGAACTCAAAATAATTGTTAAAATTTCCAAAAAAAATGTAAAATTTTAGATTTTATTTCAATATCAGTCAGTGCTAGGCAAAGGTCTTCCAAAAGGTGTTCATGTGTATCATCCAGAGATGTAATGGTGTTGTAAAGGCAACTTATTCTTTATACCCTTTAACTATAGGATAGGATTATTAGGAAGGGATAATGAAGCTTATTCTATTCTCGCAGAGGAGACAAACTTATAAAAACTTTTTCCATCACGGCTTTAAAATCTTTATAGCAATATACTCCTATGTTATAGAGGAAGTTTCGGCATCTTAGGCTTTGCGATTATTCTTCTTTAGGCTTTCTTAGTAATTTTTTAAATTAAAGTGTTATTTTAAGTGCTTATTGTTGGCAATATTTTTGGGTTGTAAAATAGCAAAGGGATATTAGACTAAAAGCCATATTTCAAAAATCCTGAAAACAACATTTTATATTTTATTTTTGGTCTCCGAGTCTTATTTTTTCAGATTTAAATAGTTAATTTTGTAATAATTTTAAACAAGTTATATAATTAGGAATATGCCATAAAAATATAGACACCTAAAATGTTTGCCCTCTACACCGTCATATCTGGCCGTAAAATATTTTTCTTTAATATTTTTCGAATAAAAGTGTAAAAAGCAGCTACCGAAAATTCGTCCTTACCTAATGATTTCATATATTGACTATTTTGTTTAGATAAAAGTCTGTTGCTGGTTTTCAGTTTCCCTTGTTGTTGTTTTAATTTTCCCCTTTTGTTTTTAGTGCTCGTATCTGTGTGAAATATGCCATATGACGGCTATATAGAACGTGATATATTTTCAATGTTGTCATCATCATCAACATGACTTCGTATGTGTATCAACCTAGAAACAAAAATACGACAACACACACTAACATGCTCTAATACATAAACAATGGCAAAAGGAAGAAAGATAAAACAGCGGCTCTTTTACCATCAGAAGCACAAGCAACAGCAAAAAACATCCAAATCCCTATTTGTATGTGTTTGTGTATGTGTGTTAATTTTTTTTTATTCTACCAAAAGTCTTTTTAGAAGTTTGTGTCATTTTTGTTCGTTTAAATGGTTCTTCGTTGTTATGTCGCGGCATGTTGGGCGCCATATGAGGCACATCATAAATTCAATACGAATTTTTTTCTTCTCATATTTCACAAATTGATATTTCCACTGCCAGCCTCTCAAAAAAAAACAAACAGCAACTGCAAATAATGTATGATAAAATTTTGCCTCCGTTACGGTTACTGACTTTTGGATTTTTATTGCGAGTTTACCATTAGGCTGAACTCAGTTTAGACACTTATATACAGATAATGGTTTATGTATGTATGCATGTATGTGTATGCATGTTTGTGTTGAAAGAAGTGGTATGCATATGTCTTTAATGTGTGTTTTGTTCTTTTAACTTTGCTTCCTTTCTATTTCATTGTGCATATACTTGGTTATGACTAAACAAGCGATAGTGTACATGCATGCTTACGCACGCCTGTGTTAATTAACATGTTGCTGCCAAAAAGTGTAGGAAATATTAATGCCATACTTACTGCTAAATTCGTTTTTAATTGCATAATTTATTGGTTTTCAAAAAATATTTAATAATAAAGTCTTTAAAGCTGTCGCGAATTACTTATTTTTTTCACTAAGGATTGGTGGACTGATCCAGAAGTAAAGAATGAAGAAATTGTAAACTCTTAACTGAGACATAATGAGTATACAAAATGTGATCTTGTTATGCTACTGTCAAATTATTGTCTGTTTTTTGGTTTCCCATTAGTAGTTTAAAGTTTTAAACAACAAGGAAAAGTTTTTTAAAAAACAAGGATCGGTAAAAGTATTTTTTTGCTCTGGTGTCATCGCGCTTTAGAAATGCTTTATATGTTTTAATTGGCTTAGGCAACAGTCAAGATATTACAGCTTGATTCCAAATTTTATCAAAATTATTACAGGTCATTTCATTCTAATAGGTTTTGAAATTACTGCGCTTTATATTAGATCGAACACGAAAACTGTAATATACCCAACTCTTACTCAATAACATAGTTTTCACCGTCTGCGTTACTAAGAAGTAGTTTTATAATAACAAGATTTTATTGTAAAACGAATAAATTTATTTGTCAGATATATAAGAAGAAATAAAAGCTGCATACATTTTGGATGAAAAAATTGTTAGGAGCCACTTAACTTAGTTTATATGATTCTTATTTTACATACTTTAAGTTTAAGTACCTATATTTTCGACGGATGTTTTTGAATATCATGATGGTTATCAAACCGATCCTAAAGGTTTTTTAAGTGTTTCTGTAAAAAGTAAAGTACATTAGGAACAAACCATAGTTTCGTTTTAAGAAACCGAATATAATACATTATTGATGATGAGTTCTGTAGGCCAATCAATTGGATATTTTACTTATTAAAAGCAAGTAGTTCTATAGTATTTTAAAAGTAATGATTTATTCAATTCCTAATTAAATAATTTACTAGTTGATAGTAAGTAGTTAATTATTGATATTAAAACAATGATTTCACAAAAACCCTATTTGTAAGCGAGGGTAGTAATGAATTATTTAAGTTCCTATTTTTAAGGGAGCGGAGTATAAGTACTTGCATCCAATGACATCGCCGTGTTAAATTAATGGGTTAAAATGCCAAAAAGTAAGTAGTGCAACTACTGTATATTTATAACTTTAACTTATTACAAAGCACTGTAAGTTTTTGCTGGGTACCTTTAAATTTTTCTCAAAAATATAAAAAAAAAATTTACATTTACCATAAAAAACCGAAGTGTTTACATAATTCTAGGTAAATTAAGAACCATGAAGAAAAATAAAGACAAATATCATTACAGAATAAGAACTCGTCAGATTAAGCAGAGAATTTTATTTTTTTAAAAGCACTTTAATTTATAGCACAGCTTTATAAACTGAAATGAACTGTTTTCAAATATTTCTTTAAGTAACCCTTTAAAGAAAATTTTCATTGCAATTTTATTTTGTAAAATTTTTCAATTATTTTCTTTTAGATGGAAAAGACATTTTTTTCCTGAAAATTGGTGTTTTTCTTTAAAAAATATTTTCCTAATATTTCTTTGAACTATTAAATGAACTTAGAACACAGATTTTAGGTGCTGCTGAATTCCTTGCCAATCGAATAATGTTCTTCTTGTAAACAGATTTTTTTTTGTGGTTATATAATTTCTGCTGTGAAAATTTTAATTATTCAATGTGGACTTCACATTGATTTTAAGAAATGAAAATCTCTAGCTGCAACAAAACTATATGTTTGGTGATTATTCTGCATATTATAACTGAGTCTGTTTTCTCTGCGTATATTTTATAAAAACGTTTTAAAAAATTTTGATTTTTTCCACAATTTCGTATTTAAATTTTTTTTTTTTAAATATCCTTTTCCATTTTTTGAAAAGTTTTTTCCATTATTTTTGGGAAATTTTATTTATTAGAATATTTAAATATGAACTTATTGTAAGTTTAAGGCTGCTTAATTCTTCTTAAATTTCTTTTTTATATAAGTTTTTTAATTTTTTTACAGTATTAGTATTTTTATATACAATGTTTTTTTTAATTTATTTCTCGAAATACTATTAAAAATATATAACGACGTTAGTATAAATGTTTTCGTTATATTTTCATTGATTTGGTTGTTATAACAAGAAATAATTTTTGTTCTACCATGTTTTGCTGTAATCATGATAGATTTAGCTCTGTTGCGAGTTTTATAACATTATTTTAAATTAAAGTTCGTTAATGAGAGCATACTTTAATTTTAAGTTTATCCTTATTCATAAACCATTTTAAATTGACAGCAAAGGAAAGGACTTCAAAATATATGATTGTCATGATTATGGCCAACTGAGCGTATGATTATTTTATTATTCAATCAATTACCAAATTTATACATAGAAAATTAAATTAGAAAAGAAAAATAAATAAATAGGCAATAAATGACTAAATTATTGTTACATTTATTGATTTTTTTATTTGTTTAAACACAATAAATAGAAAATGCCGTCTATAAGTACAAATAAAAGAATTACAAACAAATTTCCTCTTTTAACGGAAGTTAAATTTCATATCCTGTTTTCACACAAAATAAAATAAAATACATTAGCATTTTCAATAATATTACACACATTCAGTAATTTTTTGCAAAAATACACAGACAGTCAAAAAGAGGAATAAAAAGTATTTTTATAATACCAACAACTGACAAGGGTCAAATGCCCATTTAATTCAGTCATATTAATTTCTAAAATTCATAAAAGCAAAGGTTGTTGTTGCTTTAGCATTGCTATGGCTGCTGCTATTACACAAAAGAAAAAAAAAAGAATGAAACAGTAACGGAAAGTGAGAGTCAGAAAGCAACAGATGCATGACATTTGCTAATAACATGCTAAACCACCATAAAAACTTAATTTTAAAAGAGAAATTATTATTTATTTTCATTTTTTGTTGCAACAAACATTTTTTCGTTATTTTTTAACCAAATTTTAGTGTTTTCAAATAGGTTATTAAGTGATTGCATGAATGAACAAACAGGATTTTAAATTAATTAAATTTATTTATTACATGTATAAAAAAAATAGAAAAAAAACTACAACAATTAAATTAATTAATTAATGTTTTAATATGTTATAAACAATGTCGGCTTAATAATATAATTAAATTAATTTTCTACAGAGCAAAAAAAATATTGCATATAAAATTTGTTAACTTAAAAAAATGAAACATTTGAGGTAGTAGTTATGATAAGATTAGACCTAAAAAAATAACTGAGTTTTGGTCATGGTTGCGGTTACCAAAGAGCTGGAACTGGACTAAAGGTAAATTAAAATAGTACGTACCCCGAACTTACAGTATTACTGAATCTTTAGGGATACATATATTAAATATCCAATAAACACAGAAGCAACTCTTAATGCTCAATGGCATTGCAACTGGGTGCCCTGATCCAATGACTGGATGGAGATGTAAAGAGGCTTCACTCCTTACCAAATGTATGACTCCAAATTATAACTTATTTTTTATATTTTAACATTTTTTAGTTGAGTTTCTATTTATGGAGGTACTGGTCATAGAATTGTCGAGACAGATGCCCACAATAACCTTAAGCACACGCCACACTTGAAGTATACTTCAAAGATGACTTTTAAACACGAAAAATTTTAACACAAATGTGTCAAGAAATATGTTTTTGTTGAAGCATTTGACACAAACAAATTTAGAGCTTAGTAATTCAAAATTTAATAATATTTGCATTAAAATTTTATTTATTCAACGAAGTTTTAAATCAAAACCAGAATGCAACTTATGCATATTATACTAAAAACATCTAAGATTATTAAAGAAAAAAATGTTATAACAAAATTTCTAGTCGATATCAAAAAGTTAAATAACGAACACAAGAAAAGTTTCATTGTGAATAAATAGAGTCAGAAAAGTTGTTTGTATTTTATTTTAGTTGAAAGTTTAGATGTTAGTTGCAAGTCAAAGGAAATTCAAATATGTATGTGCAATTTGAATTAAAACAACCTTTTTTCATAAAAGATGAACTTAACAAATTTGCAAAGTTACATGTTTCTGTTGCTTAAGAAATTTATGTAATAAACGCCATTGGCAAAACCTAGATAAAACTTAATTTTAAATAATTATAAATTTTTTTAAAGACAGAAATATATTTTATTTTACCATTCCATTAAAAATTATTTCATTAAGAAACTTTTATGTTGAGTTCCACTCTAAGCGATGCCAAAGATGTCAAAAGTAAGCAGTTGTGAACTTTTGCTTGGCAAACAATATACATGTAAAATAAAAACTATTTTGTGGTGTAATTTCTTATGCATGCATCAAATTGGCACAACATTAACCAACAACATATGCAAAAACAAAAACAACAAAAATAGTGTTTCCTTAAAAAAACATGTTGACTGCAATGGTTGTATACAAATGCAAAGCGTATAAGCTGCAAAAATATAAACATGTGCATATATGTAAATATATACATAGTTACTCTTAACATATTAATGTATCTAAGTAAATGTATAGACCTGCTATCACTGCGCTATTAGATTTCTGAAATTAAAATGTGTAACTTTAAAAAAATAATAACAATATTTTTTTACCTATAAAAACAAAGAAAATATTCTACCTACAATGGGTTAATGACACTGTCAGACTTTTTTTTAAATTAAAACGTTATATGCAAGAAAACGATTTTATGTTTGTATGTAAATGTAAGTATGAACTCACTGGTAGAGTTGTTTAATAAAAAAAAAACATTTAAAAGCATATAAAGGGCTTTAACGAATTTTAAGTACTCTAAAGCTGCTAATAATATATAAATATCAAAAGTATTAAAGTCTCTTGCATTCTTTAGTCTAAAACTGTTTTTGTTTTTAAACAGTTTTTGTAAAGTTGTTTACATTTAAAGAAAAAGATGTTGGGTAAAGAAGGATGTTTCCTTTAAAAAAAAGGGATAAAATATTCTTAATTTTTGCATAATCTTTTTCAGGTGTTAATGCCAGTGAACTTGTGATGTGGATGACATTGTCTGCGTCAGTTAATTCATGTGTATCATGTGAACATATTAGAATCTCTTTGTGTGTGTGTGTGTTCAAATGGTACTAATGCGTAAGATTATTAAATGCAAGATTTTTGTTTTAAACAACTTTAAGCGGATTGAAATCTAAGTTGTATGAATGTTAAGAAAATATCTTTAAAATAAGAAAATAAAAAAGTTAAACCAAAAAAATAGTTTAAATTTTAACTCTTATAAATCCTGTGAACCCCTTAGAATATAAATTTCAAAATTTATTAATTAGAATTTGAAAAAAAAACTTCAAAAAATTATTTTGTTAAAAACACTTTCTAAAAAAAAATAAAAAAAAAAACTTATAAAAAATATATATTTAAGCATAAACCTAAAGTTTTTTAAGAGTAAAAACTTTATCAAATAATCTGTTTTGAAAGGGATTTTGAAAAAAGTTTTGGCTAAAATAGAAATTTAAAACATAAAAAATATTTGTATAAGAATTTCTACAACTAAAGTTAAATACAATTTATTTACATGTCTATATAAATATAATTTAAAATATTTTTTAGTAATCTTAGAAATTGTATTAAAAGCTCCTTAAAAACTTTCCGGTATTTAGCCAAACAAAACAAACCCCATCTACTTGTTAACCCTTACATGGGTAAATATGTTCGCAATATTTTTTCTAATATTAAAAACCTTATACGATCATAGAATGATTAAGAACGCGACCAAAACAGCTGTATAACGGCTTACATAGAATATAACCAATTTTTCTTACGTTTAGATGTTTACTTCTCAGTTTGTTGATACAAATTTTTTGATTTAATTAAATTGTAATATAATTTCAAACTGTTTTTAAAATAGACTTAAATATATTGAAAAAATTCTTTTAAGCAAAGATATCACTGTTTGCAACATTTGTGATAAAATAACCTAAAAAAAAGGCATATTAAAATGTCACCCTATGAACATAATCTTCAAAAAATGCACTGCATTTAAATAATTTTGGAAATGGGTTCCTGGATACCCGTGTTAATCTATTAAAGGTGTGTTTTTATCAGTCACAAAAATAAGATAAATTTAAGCTTACAAAAGACATAAAAAGGACTTTTACTTTACTCTTTTTTCTACTTGTATTCCTTATTGTTATAATCGTTTTACAATCCGAAAGAAAAAAATAACGTAAGAAAATACCAAATACTTTTAGAAAATTTTTAATTAAGTATCATTAAATTAGTAATATAAATCCAACAAACAAAAAACAAAAAACTTTGTTTTACTTTTTAGTAAAAAAACACTATTAATTTTCTTGTACAGGAAGGACAATCAACATTTAATTGTCATCATAAAGTTTGGATAACTTTCTTTAAGCAGTGTTGTCAAAGTGCAAATTAATATTTAAAATGTATTTGGTAAATTTTTTGAATATATCAAATAAAAAAGCATTTTTCTTAAATTAATTGTTTAAAATAATATTTAAAAATGCTGCAAAAGTTAAAGCTTGACATTAAAAATATTTTTAAGTCATTAAGAAATTAGCATTAATTTTTAAATTTTTTTCTTTATAAGCAGACCTTTTTTTCTCTAAGTTTTTTTTTAACCATATTTTATTTTGAATTCGTAACTTTTGTGAAATAAGAGATGCAGTTTTACAGTTTAAAGTCTAAATAGGTCTCTTTTGTTATTAATTCTAGCTCCTTTGCAAGATTAATTAGCACAAGTAGGATTATTATTATATCATTATTTCAGAGTTACGCAGGTAGATGAAGTGCAAATAGCTGAAGGGCAGCAAATGAGTAGCTGATAGTAGATTTAGCTTTCAGAAATGGACTTAGTTTTCCCAAATATAGAGAAATGTATGAAAGTTATCAAGCAGAAAGAACAATCAGTTTCATTTTTTGTCAGTAGAGACTAACTATCGCATTGACACTGCGTACTAGTTTTTTTCCAATCAAGACAAAATAGAATACTAATGGCAATGGTTTGGCCAATGATATTTTATTCGTGGCTGTACGTTTGCCATTAGTTAAGGCACCAAAAGCCCGTTTTAGTTAAACAATAGTAATCATTTAAGGTAACAAATAGTTGGCTTATAACTTTTGCCTAAAACACTTTTTTTTCACATATAAATTTAACTACATAAATAAATTATAAATAAGTTAAAAGAGCTTTAAACTTTTGATTATCAACTCATATTCCATATGGGCAGACAATTAGAAAGTATTTGAAATTAACTCGAACATTATTTTGCTTCAAAATAATGATATTACCTTTAACTCTTTTAAGATTAAATATATTTTTTAAAATATAAAAACTTATCCTCATATTTAAAATAAATTTTTAAATTTATTTAAGGTTTATTAATTGAAATTTTGATACGAAACTTGTTTAATAAATGTTTGATCAATTTAAAAATTGTTTCTATGGGAGTTCTGTTATGGAAGTTAACTTTTTAAAACTTTTTGGTTATTGTTTATATCATAAAATAGAAAGATTGAGATATTAATTAAACTAAAAAAGACCATTCGAAAGGAATCTTTGAGTGATATTTAAAACAAGTATTTTTCTTGAATAAATAAAATATTTCTTTTGGTACTAAATATTGGAGCTTATTAAAACTTAGAAAAATATTTAAAATATTAATGTTTTTAAATTAAATTTAACCGATTGTTTTTATCTGTTTTATATATTTTTTATTTTTATTTTGTATATTTACACTATTTGTGATGCAAAAGAATATTTATTTGTTGTTTTAGGATACAACCAAAAAAATCTGGAAACCCTGTTTTCTCTGCCAAGTCATTTTAAGCACAATAGTTTTTTCCTCCTCCGTGTTCTTATTTCCTATGGTAATGTTCTTCCCTTCTTTGCTATCTCTTGAATTATACAAAAGTACCAGTTTTAAAGTGTTTGAAAGCTTTAACTTCTTCCTTGGCTGTCGTCCTTTATTCTGGCTACGAAATAACTCAACGAGTAGCCTTTCTATAAGTATTTATTCAAGTGTTTTTATTTTTATAGGCTTTTCCTATTATTATTCTCTTTTGTTTATTTAGGTTACAAATACTTAATTTCTTCTGTCCTCGTTACTGCTACGAATTGCTAGTGTTGTTGTCTTTGGTATCCCTGTTGTTTGCTTAACTTTATTGCAATTGAATGAGTCAACAGCAAATATTGTTTAAAAATAAAAGAAATGAACAGCAAGTAGTTTTTGCTTATGTTTTTTTTTTTTTGTTTTATTTTATTTTTGAAACAGCATAATAAAGTAATTTATAAAGTGAATTAAATTAATTTCGTTAACATTGTAGGCATTAATATAATTAAATGTAAATAATATGATGGCTAAGTAATAAATATTATTTGATAGATTTTCTGTTTCTGCATTTAATTAACAGAAGACTGTGGACCGATCTTCGTAAAATTTGTTTGTGTTGGTTATATGTCTTTATTCTTGGCGATGTTTCAGAGACTTAATTTCTTAAATCATTTTAATACTGATGTTTTCTAAACATATAGCATTAAATCGTATATCATGATGAAAATTCCCTTTAATACTGCCCACCAAAGCTGTGGGTATCAATGTATTACTATTTAGGGTATTTAGGGCAAGACTGGTAAAATATGCACATATATTGCTGTTATTGTCTTTTATCTCCCTATTGTTTGTGTAATTTGAATAGTATTACATTAATCAACAGCTAATACTGGCTTAAAATAGAAGAAAAAATTTGCAAAATCTTTTTTCGTATATATTGTTAATTTTTTTTTTGTTATACTGTGAAATTTTAAAATAAAGCCATTTAATAAATAAAGGAAATGAACTTTATTTATATTTCTAGCATAATTTGATAGCTATAATACACACTTCACTGATATTGTGCTTCTATAATATATGATGGATCGTCCTACATAAGTATGTATGTACATACGTAAAATTTGTTAGTGCATGATAAGCTTTGCTTAAATTTTTGCTTTTAAAAACGCTTAAGGCCTTATTAAAAAGAATTGTCCATGGGAAGGACCGATTTGACATACATATATGGCCATATTTTTCATTTCCACTATTTGATATATTAATTTAAATATTAAAAAAATACTTTATTTACATACATACATACATACATACATAAGTACATATATGAGCAAATGCCAAAACAAGAAAATTGTATACACATACATACATAATTTATTATTTTTATATTGTTGGCCAGTACTTGGGCGGGCCGCTATTGAAGCAATACAATTATACGCGAAATGCCTTCCTTCCAATAAACATTTGAGGGAAACATGTTTATTTAAAAATAATTATCTTAACGTATGTACATGTAAATAAGGCCTACACTGTTGTTGTTTTTTTGTTTGTCTCTCACTACCAATGCACCATTTCAACATGTACATATATAAGAAAAAAAAATATAATTATTTTTGACAACAACAACATTAATTACATACTAGTTAAGGAAATTTAAATAAGAAACAAATAATAAAATCTAACGGTTAATTAGCAAAATAACATACATACAATGTTGAGTGTAAGCAAACTTTGTATTAATGTACAGCAGTGGCAAAAGGCAAAAACTAAGAATATAAAAATTGAATTTAAATGAAAAATATTTAAAAATAACGTAACTGAATAAATTTTTTGGGTGACCTAACAACAAAAATTCTATTAATTTATCTTGCTATTAATAGAATTTCTGTTGTTTCTCTTAAATATTGAAAAATATGAATTTAAATAATTTTAGTTAAAAAAAAATGAAAATTTCAACTTAGTTTATAAGAAAAATCATTTTAATTAAAATGTTAATCAAATTTTAACTAATTACTTATAACATTATAAAAGTAAGAGGTAGTAAAACTAACATTATGAAATGATATATTTAGAGGAAAATGTTTTCATACAAACAAGATATCAATAAAGCACAAACATGTTATCTGAAATACATAGAATATTTTTTTATCACATCCCTGCCTTGGATGTAGAGGAAAAACGCTTCTTGGCTATTTAACAGAAGCAAAGAGCATCTTTATAGAAACCTTATTATGGCACTGTCTTGGTACTATATGTATGTAGTATATTAAATGTTCTTAGCACATTAAACATAGGCTTATATACAAACATATGTATAAAGTAATGAGAATTTTTTGACTGAGTCAACTTGTAAAAAAAATTTAAAAAATTAAAAGTGAACATCTACATATGTTGGTTTTTAAATTTTGCTCCACGTGCGCATATGAAAAAACCATATTAAAAGTATATTTAAATTTTATCTTAAAACCAAATTAAATGTTAATAAAATAAAATGTTTGTTTTCACTTTTCATCGCAACCTTCATAACCACAAAAACTCAAAAATAATACCTGCTCTTAATCGGTTTGTACATTTTGGTTTTTATGCTTCAGCCACAAAAGAATATAACTTTCCACTGCACGCAACAACAACAATAATTTAATGCTTGGTAATGATGTTAATGATAGTAATAACAAGTCATCAGTAGAATAATGAGAAGAAGAATGAAACATGTGTAACAACAATAGCTGAGTACGTACTAATGTGATATTTAAATATCATTAACTTGAGCAAACAAAACACAAACAAAAGGAGGTAAAGAAAAAAACCAAACATGAATGCATGTGAAAGCTTAAGGTACACAAAAGCCTAAAAGGAATGTTAAAGCGAGCACCAAAGATTTTAATTTATTTTTATTCTTTATTAATGCATTAATATTATGCTATTCGTTCTATTCATGTCTATTTTTTGATTCCATCATAAAAGGTTGTATAATTTTCTGCCATATAAGGTACAGAAATGTATTAAGAATTTGATACTAAAAAAGTTTTAATTTAAATATTTTAAGGTTTAATGAAGGTTTTTAATTTTTTTGAAGCATTTTTTAAAGTGAAAAGCAAGATTCAGGAATTTTTTTTTTCGCTAATGGGTAAAGTTATTTTGTCCTTTTGTTAAGCTGGCATTGCTTAACAGATAGCTTTTGCCAGGACTCTTAAAATTTCAACGGTTATTTTTAGTTTTTTTCCTGAATTTTATATCAAACCAAAACATATAACTTACCTCTTTTAGAATTTTTGTTTATTGTTTGGTAACATGATAAATGTTTTAGTAATTATTCTTTTTAAATTGTTATATATTCTTATACACTTTAGGTTGCAATGGTATATACATATAGTTAGGTTTGTCACTCCGTTTGAAATTTGTACAAAATTCATTTGCGACCCTATAAAGAATATTCTGAATTTTTATAGATAGGGAAGTTGATAAGGCAGATAGACATAGTCAGATAAAATTTACTGTTATCAAACTATCGGAAATATTCCCAAGATTCTTTCAACTAAAAATCATCAAAATTCGACAATTAACGAATTATAAGCAAAAACCAGACAACTTTTTTTACACAAAAAATCATTTGTATTTGTTAGTAAGACACATAATGCAAGGTATATAAGATTTGGTACAGCCAAATATAGTGCTTTTATTTGTTTTAAGACAGAAGTATTATTATGTACATAAAAAATAGATAGACAAAATTAAAATCCCCGTTGCAATGTTTGTTTAAGTCCAGTATTACACCATCATCTTATTGAAGTATATGTTAAACTTTTATTTTATCCCTTAAAATATTTTCCCACTTAGAATGTCATGCGATGCTCATGGTTTTAGAATTACCTTTCTAAAAGATTGTATTAACTGCTTCTCTTTGGACTAATTTTAATTTTAGTTATTAAAACAAATAAAGTTTAAGTTATAAACAATAATTGTAATATAATTTGAAATACGCAAGAATTTGGCGTCTTTGAGCGTCTTTTGAAAGTCTTCCACTGAAATATTAAATAAGTCTTAGGAACTTAAGAGGAAGATTTTAAAAGTTTGAGGCATTTCAACGCTTTTTTCATGATTTTATTTTATACAGCGGCGTACGAATGTATTTGTATATGGGTCATTTCACGTCAAGTGGACCAACTTTTAAAAGGTTTTTAAGGTTTCTAAAACCTTAAAAATAAAACTTATACTAAAAAACTAAATAAATTAACCTTTCCGACGGTATGTAACTAAAGTTTCATACCTTCGATACAACAATATGTTTATTTAATTTTTCAACATTTCTATAGCAAAAAAAATGATTTTATTCCTGAGGCTAACATATTGTTGGTATTACAGTATCGCTGGTATGAAATTTTAGTTGGGTATGTTACATACCATCTGAAAATTTAATTTGTCTAGTTTCTCAGTATAAGTTTCCTTTTCAAGGTTTTAGAAACACTCGCACACAAATAGGAAAAAATTTAAAATAGTGCATATGATAAAAATTTAAAAATCTTTGTCTTGAGGTACAAAATATTTTTTTTCAAAGATATCCTACTCGCATCCCACTAAGCGACTACAAAGGTCTTAAAGGAAATGTTCTAAGCTTTCTTTTGAGCAAAAAAAAGGGCTCATTTTGAAAAAAAAATTAAAACAAAATTTTATTTTGCAAAAAAATTTAAAGAAAAATTTTTTGCTAAGAGCAATGGTAAAAAGTTACATGGACGAGAAAAAACACCTGGTTGGCCGAAAGGTCAATTTTGACCCCCTCTAACTCAGAGAGTTCTTGACCGATCTTGTTAAAAAATTGTATCTAAGCTACTATTCAATAGGACTAACTATGGAGCAAATTTCATCCGAATCGATTTTTCAAGTTGGTACACTTGACGTGAAATGGCCCATATATAAATATTTTTTTGGTTGATTGTATTGCTTTAACATTTATTATCAAATATTTGTAAAAGTCCTAAGCAAACATACATAAATTTTAAATAACTCCCATGAATACCATTAAGCTGAAAATCACATAATAAATATCGTTGATGCTGTGTATTTCTCTTATGCTATTAATTTTATATATATTTTAATATCTAAACACTCTATCTAATATATATATATTTATTCTTAATGTTTTTTTGTAAATTTTTTTGTTTTGCTCTTCTAAACTAGCCATCTTCTTGAATTAGGTTTTTATTAAATTTTCCATTTTCTATAATAAATGTCCAATATATTTAAGTGAACTTTAATTAAGTTGTGGTAAAAATAAAAAACATATACCAATATGAAAAGAAATAGAAAGAGAGAAACAACAATAAGAACTCAAGGATATATTTTGTTCTATGCCGCAAGTGAAAGGAATTTGCATTTT